>JAPEVC010000054.1:0-167836 GCA_027946555.1 Gnomoniopsis sp. IMI 355080 | reverse complement strand
GAGGGGGGGTGAACGTACGCCTGGTGATCGAAAGTCTTGAACCACTGCTGGTGCACCCAAGGGTACGAAGTAGCATGGAGACTGCATATATTGTCAGCTGGCTGGCTTCTTCTTGTTGTGTGGCATCCCATTGGCAAGGACTCGTATATGCCTCAGCACCCGATTCCATCCGGCCTAGGTATCCAAATAGAGTCTGTCCAGCTTCACTCACCCCTCCTCTGCAGGTGTCATGGCGTGGGCCTCGGATCCATAGAGGTGATAGTACCACGCGATGGAGCTAACGGCCACAGCGGTAGAAGCTGCGGCGGCGATGTTGAGTCGCCTGCCTTGGGCGGCATGTGCCTCGCTGGATGTGGACGCGGCGCGCTACATTCATGAGAATCGTTAGTTTCACAACATTACTTCTTCTCATGTATGAAATTGACAATCTCGAAGAGATTCATATGTAGTGGATCGCGAAGGCTTTGGTCTCTCCGTCATCCGGATCAATGGGTCGATCGACTCGTACCTTCGCAAAGTTGAGGGCGCCATTTCTTGCAGCGGCGACGGCGCGCGTCGAGCGCAGGCTGGTCCGAGCAAACATCTTGTGTGTGCAAGCTGTTACTCAGCTTTCGGTGGATGTCGCGAGGAAATGTGTCGGGGTGGATGCGGCTCCCAGTGCCTGGCGATAGAGGTCAGAAATGCTGAGGTCGGCAATGTTGGCGAAAGCTTCCCAGATTCCGCTGCCAGTTCAGATTTCCTCGTTCTCCCGAGAGGTCTGCCAATCAAAGCCCTCCAATTACTCGAAGGATGACTAAGCCGAGATTTCATCTCTACACAGACCAGCTTACTCTCACAAGCTCGTAGATTACGATACAAGGTGCTCTGCACTGAGATTACCCTCAATGACGGCTACGACTGCGAATTGCATTAATCTCTCCATGTAGCCAGCGCATTGAGGCCGATGGACAGCAACTGCTCGGGTGTGCATGTTGACGGGCACTTCCTTACTTATTCATTAAGTCATACGTTGAATCTGTGTCAATGGAGGACAAGGTCATCCCAAACACTTCCGGGTCTTGTATTTCGATAAGTCTAAAATTGAATTAAGCAATTCCGCTTTTGTGTTTTCTTTTCAGATCCGTTAACGCCCGAACTTCGTGCGGCTTCATTTGGACAAGAAGCAAGCGTTGTCGCTCGATTTGCTTTCTTACTCAATCTTCCATCGGATCAATTCGGCCGAGGACGGAGGGGCAGCCGTACATTCTAAGTACTATTCTCCTTCACTCCGTTCTGGCCAACAACCGCTCTCCTCTTCTTCACCGACTGCGCCAGGAGCTCCAGAACAGACTCAGTATCTTCCCAGCCGATGCACGCATCGGTGATGCTCACGCCATACTGAAGACCTGCCTTGCCCTCTTTGGGCACCTTTTGGGAACCTAGTTCTCGCAATTAGCACTGATTGGAGTCACGTTCATATAGAAAAATACTGACCCTCGCCAATGTTGCTCTCTATCATGACGCCCATGATGCTGTTCTCACCCTTCTCGATCTGTTCCGCCAAGGTAGCTGCCACCTTAGGTTGATTCTTGTGGTTCTTCAGAGAGTTGCCGTGACTGCAGTCGACCATCAGACGATCACGCACACCCGCCTTCTGCAACGCTGCCTTGGCATCCGCTATGCTCTTCGCATCGTAATTTGTGCCCTTGGTGCCTCCTCTTAGGATGACAAAGCAGTCCTCGTTGCCAACTGTGCCTACAATGGCAACAACACCAGGCTTGGTGACCGAAAGGAAGTGATGAGGGTGCTTGACTGCCCCAATCGCATCAATTGCCACACCCAACGATCCATCTGTGCCGTTCTTGAAGCCTACAGGGAAACTCAGACCGCTTGCCAGTTCCCGGTGTAGCTGGCTTTCCGTGGTCCGCGCACCCACGGCACCACACGACAGCAAATCAGCTAGGAACTGTGGAGAGATTGTGTCGAGCATCTCGCTAGCGATGGGCATGCCCTTGCTCGTCAAGTCCACGAACAGCTGGCGCGATATCCGCAGGCCCTTGTTGATCTGGAAGCTGTTGTCAATATCGGGGTCATTGATCAAACCCTTCCATCCAACAGTTGTGCGCGGCTTCTCTAGGTACGAGCGCATGACAATTAGCAACTCGTCCTTGTGCTTCTCCTTCTCTTTCAGCAGCTTGTCGCAGTACTCCAGGGCGGCCTTGGGGTCGTGGATGGAGCAGGGGCCGATGACGACCAGAAGACGCTGCTTCGGATCGGTGCCTTGCACTACGGTGGCGACTTCTTGCCGGCTCTCGACGACGACGCGCTTCGATTCTTTCGTCTGGGGAATTTCATGTTGGAGCAGGTCGGGGGGCGTCAAGGGGTTGTAGCCGCGAACTGCAAGGACGCAACGCATTAGTCTCTGAAAATGTGCACGCTCTTTTGAGTAGTTAGATCCTTGGCTCACTCCTCCAGTCTTCGCTATCGGCCTTGTTGCCGACGTTCTTGTTCTCGATGAAGAAGGACTATGCAACGTCGCAGGTGAGTCAGTGGGGGAACACAATGACGGCAGAAAAGCTCTGGTGGGGCATGTCAACGTACCGACATGGCGACTGTATTTACAAGGAGACAGACCGTTCGTTTGCAAATCGACCCTGTACTTGTCACTTGTTCCGGGTACCGATCAGAAGTTTGCTGGTCGCGAGAAGAACGGAAATCAACCCTGGAAATTGGGGTGCGCTCATGGACCTTTATGGTGTTGAATGTTCAAAAACAATTTGGGGGGGGGGGTAAAGCTGGGTGACTCAAAGTACCAATTGACGTACCGCAAGGCTCATTTGAGAGCTGCGCTACTGGTGGTTGAAGTGGCATGAGAATGCGTGATTCGCAGGGGACCCCCTTGTTCTGAGACCGATGGGTACAGGCCCCACCTGCAAAGTACCTGCCAGTACGCAGTACTTCAAGCAATACAACAACCCAGATTGCTTATACTGTCTTCGCCAAGGTCTTCAATAGCTCACACTTCAAGCAGCGGTATGCACAATTTGAGATTCCATCAGCAGCGTCACAGCCGAAGGCGGATTCACAATTGAGTAGGGTTTGAACCTCGACCAGTTCTGTGCTTAGACTGCCTAGCTAGGCCGTCTTCCAAGGCCGACTACGTACGGCCGACTCTCAAGGTCTCGTGCCGACTATCATTTACAATGTATAATGGTATTTTTCCGGCATACGTATCAGCTCATTAACGCTTCTAGCTAGGTAATATAAACCAATCAGTGCAGTTGCTCCGTGCAGTTGCTCCTTTCACAGGATGACACAAGTCACTCATTTTGGGCAATGTTGACCATCCAGAAAATTGAGCGCTTTCGCCTTACGAACAAGCAATGCTTGCTATTAGTCTCTCATTTATCTGACTATGGTACTCAGGCTTCTTTAGGAGATACTGTTTGTCCCATGTCGAATTGCTTTAATGGCTGATCGGTCTTTGTGGACAACTAGGAGAGTTCAAGGTACAGAATCCGAGGTTGGTAACAAAGCCACCGGCAACAGAAAGGCGGTCTGATGACTTTTCATTGCGACCGAGATCCATGGGCTTACTGAGATTGATGCATGTTGCTAGTAGGAGCGCATTGCGTTTCCTTCGCAGAATGTACATCAACGGCATATAGTGCTGACGCGCTGTTAGATGTCCCGGCACCTTGAAAATTCAGTCTATCTTGGCTGACATCTTGGCTTCGTCTTTGAATTCCTGGATGCCGTTGATTTTTCCATACAGCCACTTCAAGCCCATGGTACTGAAAGCACACGTCAGACCGGAGCCTGTGAACAACGCCACTCGCTGGGGTGTGGTGAGAACGGTGAAGATGGGGTATGGGTAGCTGAACGCAAGTCAGATTTCTGAACACATTTAAGAGCCATCCAACCGGGGACCAGAGTACTTACGATTGGTTGAAAGAGAAGCAGTACTCTATCCACGCCCAGTAGCCGAAAGCCAGCACGGTACTAAGCATCATGGCGCCCTGAAACTTGATGGTCCAAGGAGGACTGAACAGTAGCAGATCAAGAGTCAACATGATGGCTGGCATAGCGTGGAAGCCAAAGTCTGGTAGGAACGGCAGCTGCATCTCCTCTGGGAATAAGAGGCGCTTGTCAATGAGGCTAATCCCCCAGTACAGGATGCTGACGAGAACTTCCAGGGGCGTCGAGCACACTGATATGATGTTTTTCGCGTTGAATAGGGCCCGATTATACGTGAAATCCGCCAAAAGGCCCAGGACCATGCTCGCGAGAGCCAACGCCAAGCCAATGATGGTTAAGAACTGGAACATCCTGCCCACATGATTCCAGGTCAGCGGGATCGAGTCGTTAAAGTCGAGGTCTTTCATGACTCACCCGCCAAATTTCTCGTTCTCGGGGTTTGGAAACATGAAGAGCCATCGAAAACTGAGTGAGAACGAGACTATTCCAAGTACGTGGAACAAAGCGGAAAGCGATGGCGATGGCGAGTCCAGTCTCTGCAGAGGGTGCTTGAGATTGGCCATGATTGCTGGTGCGTGTAACAGAGTATGCTAGCGTTTGGACAAGACGGACGTGGTGGAAGGTGGCACGAAGAGTTCGAGGATTTGGCAGTGATGCTCAAGGATGATTCTATAGGGATGCTCTATAAGATAATGAAGGAAATCACTCTATTCTGAGATGTGCAGGGTGATAGACCGCATCGTACCGACCGCCTGTGGAAGTTTCTTGCAGACCCGCCATATTATCTGTGTTGGTCCAAGGTACGTACCCTTTTCGAGTGTGACGTAAACGCGCTTGGACTTTATCTCGAGAACCAGACAAATTTCTGTGCATCAGAGATAATTCGGACCCCCGGAGTCGTGTACGGCCCGATGCAAAGAATTCCACGACATGTGAGCTCATGCTATGTAGTTGACGAACACCACGTTGGGACAGCAATTTATCCACTTATGTATTCCTTCTTTGTTTCGGGAAAGGGGGGGGGGCGTGATCTGTCAGCCAACGGGGGCAATGTTGCTATCCTAGTTACCCTCCGTCTAAGACAAAGTGGTCCCATTTTCTTGCGATCAAAACAACATATTCGTCGTTTTCCAAGTGCCGTTGTTCGCCAACTCAAGATCAAAGTACCTCAACACCTCTGGGACTAGCTTGTGCATCTCGGCCGGAGATATGTCTTTGCCAATGCAGCTCCTCGTACCACCGCCGAAGGCTAGCATATGCTTAATCCATATTAATCGCATTGGTCTTCAGCCATCTCGTGGGCCGGAAATGGTCTGCATCTTCGCCAATTTATTATCTAGCCTTGTCGAAGTGAATGGGAGCCGGATTCTTACCATCCCAGTATGCCCTGGGCATGTACGTGCCACACACTTCTATGCGCTCACGGGACTAATCCAGCCTATTGTCAGCTGTACACACTGGTGCACACGGAGAGCCTCTTTGATGCCACTGTACAATTCTGCTCATGTATCCTGACCCACTTCTTGGCCGGGCAGAGAACGGGTCCAAACTCTCGCGATGCAACAATCATGACGTGGCGACGCACAGGATTCCGGGAAGGTGACTCAAGAATCGACTGTTGGAACCAAAGCCGAAAGTGTTCCGCTCCAGTATACCGAGTATTTCGTCTATGTATCGCTTAAGATGAGTGAGAAATGTAGATACCAGCACTCTGGATGATCTCGCACATCACACATGACAACAATGGCGGCGAAAATAAACTTACCCGGCTAGAATCAGCGCTGGACACCATGGATAAGACTCGGCTAGGTGCCAGATGTCCCGAGTTTCTGGTAACCGCGCTCACACCATCTAAAGTCCTTGTGATCCGTAGGGCCCACGTCGAAGTCTACCTCCGCGTAGCCGCAGGGCCACTGTCAGCTTAGGGGTGGTGTAGATGGCCTGCGAGTCTGAGGACGCGGGGTTCCCTCGGAGTGGTATCGTGTGAGCTAGACGGTGGTGGGGATGGTGCATACCATTAGCGCTGCCTTCTGGGGCTGTTCAGTCCCAAGAGATGGCACGCACTTCCTCGCTCGCTCGCTCCTCCGGGTCTGGCTTCAGTTTCACGCTCGGCACTGAGCTGAAAATCGAAATCATGGCTTTTCTAAACTGCAAATGTTTCAAAAGTGTTATGGGCGAGCTGATGTGCAGCAAATCGAAGAGATGTGTATCTGTGGGGGATTGAAATCTGTTCGACGTAGCGAACGAGTCTCATTTGAGTATTATACTAACTCATTGTGAAAGGCGTCGCGCAACATTCGGTCCTAAAGTAATTTAGGGGTTTTGCAGCATAACGCAGACTTGCAGTGCCTCCCTCCCTGCCTAGGCATATGCTAGTAGTGAATTCCTGGCAGCTTGCAATCTGTGAGAGCTTGCGAACGACAAAGCTTTTAGAAAAAGACCTAGCAAGGAGTTCGCAGAATTATAGTTCATATGATGCTTTGACTTCATGATTATGTTAGTATCGAATGAATGGGAAAGTCTGGTGAACAAAATGATGAGAAATGGAACACCTGATGAGTTCAACTATTGTTAATGACCAGAGTGCCTGACAGATGACATTAATATTAAGTCAGACCGGCTGAGCCGAACAGTGAGATCAGCCTCGCGCTTTCAGCCTTGTGTTAATGGACAGAAGGCTGTGTGTGTAACTTGGTACCTGAGGTACTCCTGTGGAGACGGGGACAAGGACCATAAGCCGAGAGGTTAATCACGCGCTGACAGCAACTGACATCCAGCACTGTAGCATATATATAGATATAAGCCACTGGTCAAGATAATGGCTGAGTTGACTGTGCATTAATACCATATGAGCTCATAAACAACAGCATCATCAACTCTGGAAAAGCATATGAAAAGGGAAAAAAAATTGGTTTGGAGTTTTCACCAAAGGCCACATCACCAGAAAATACAGTACTGTGTAATGACCACTTTAGACATAGCTGCTTGTTTATAGACTCCAGGAAAGCTTGTCCAAGACTCAGCAAATATCTGTGCTGCCCCAAGCTCCACTCACTCGTGGGCATTCCTACTCGGTGTACCACTTCTCAAGCAGAAGTCAGGTACTGAAGCCTGGGAGATGTGACTCTTGCAAGGCACAGAAGTGTGCAGCTTACTAATTAGGATCAGCTTCCTAGAGTAGTAAGTGAAGAGTTCAAACGCTAACTTTCCCTGGATCCTGGATTGCTTAATAAAGCAAGGACAAGGGCTACAAGGTCTGTACGGGATCTCCTCGCCTCATCTCTGGTCGATGAACGGGTCCCTGTAGATCATCAGTGTCATCAACGTCAGAACAAATCAATTATTTGTACTTGATATCTGCATGTGAAGGTTTGTCCTGTTGTCAATTTGAGTGTTTGTCATCACAAGAAACAGCGAAGGGAGGATTCTTTGGGGTTTGGTGACTGCCTTCCATTCGTTGAATATTTTTAGGCTTTGGAGCTCGGTATGGTGCTCTTGTGCTGTAAAGCATTTGTGAAGCTAATGTCCATCCTCCTCGAAGCTCGATTTAAATCCTCTGCCCATCCTGCTTGTGCGGCTTCTTGGTCTGACTCTCATAACATGGTATCTCGTGTGTAGAACAAAGTGAAAAGTGATTGAAGAAGAAAAATGATAATTTCCAGGAGAGAGTGACTGGAGGGATTAGAAATTTAAGAGGAACAGTATCCTGACATCCTCATGTGGTGCTGCCGCTTGAGGGCACGGGGAATAAAGTGGCAAAACAAGAATTGAACAAAAACCACCCGCAAACAATGTAAAGTAATGCATGTCCATCTTATGGAGTGCGATTTCCTAAAAGCCCTCCCCACCCAAAAATGCAAAATGTCCAAACCAGAGGACAGATCCTGAATGTGCTGCAATCCATTCCTTAGGCACGAGAAGTTTTATGTGCCTCTCCAACCCTGCCAATTTATGACTGGGCCAGTTCCTTGAAGTTATTTGTTTCGGGTTGACAGATCAACTCAGTTGAGTTTGTCTTGCCGGGGTAATTCTGCCAAGGCTGTATGTAATGTGTTGATGAAACTGGCACAGTGGGTCCCATAGCTGTGGGCTGTCTGACAACCTAGTAGGTCAATCAAATCCACTGCGGGGCAGCACTCTTTGCATGCCCAGCCTCTCCAAAGAAGGAAGAAAGTAGACTCGAGATGTCGGCAATGTACTCTTCTGGGCTGAACTTCTGCAGCCCGCGGTCGGAAAGCTCCCTCTCTTCTTGTATGTCGATACGCCGGGTCTTCACAGCTGCCGAGTTGGCATACTCCTCGGCCAACTCCGTAACCTGCGCCAGTTCCTGTCCGAAAGGTTCCTTAATCTCGAGAGACTCTTTGTGCTGCGGAAGTGACAGGAGAGCTGGGACCGGGGGTGGGGCCTCAGAGGATGACTTGGCCATGTGTGCGCCGATCGAGTGGCTACTAGCCGTAGTACTTGTGGAGGCTGAGGATGCGCGAGAGAATTGTCCGCTAGATTTCGTAGATACCGAATGGCTTGACTGCTCGGAAAGCCTCGAAATTGATGGTTGCCTACCCATGCGCTCCGATATCGAAATCTTGCGGTTCAAGCGCCCAGATGCGGAACTCTTGGGGCTGAGAGGTCCATGCTGTCTATTGGTGTGGGACGGCGCTCGTTTGGGCAACGACGGCACGGCGGGAGCACCGACATTGGACGGCTCGCCGGGCAAGGTAAAATAACACGAGAGGTGATTTGGTTCTGGGGTGGATGTGGATGATTTACTAAAACCCTCGTCACCTCCCTGGGGAAAAGCAGTGTCGGGACTTGTAGGCGGGGAAGAAGCCGCAGTGTGGATGTGGTCAGAGTCCCCGTCAGATTGAAGAGACAAAGACGAATTAGATGTCGCAGTCTTTGGTTCCCTGTGGATGTCCGGCGCGTCGTACGACAGTGCGTTGGTAGTGAAGGTGAGCTCTACTGGCGCACTGATCTTGGGCCCCTTGCGAATATCCGGGGCATTGTAGGAGAGCATATTCGTGGTCGAAACAAGGCCCATCGGAGCACTGATCTTGCTGCGAACAGTACCGCTCCTGGTTGGCTTGCCATCTCCTTCACCTCCAAACACCTTGGCCCTGCGGGTGGTAAACGCTCTGGCTAAAGACATCTTTGCTGATGTGGTTGTCTCGCGTGGAAAGGAATGGAGTATGCTCAAAGTTGGAAAGTCGACAACTTGGTGTAAAAGAAACGTAAATGGTTAGGTAGTTTAGTTTGGTTCCAGAGCTTATTAAGATCCAGATTCCTTGACGGCGAAGACCTCAACCAAATAGACAACTAGGCCCAAGACCAATGACGTTGTGTCTCGATGACTAGGTGACGGGTGAGATGAATTGGTGGTGGTACGCGCCTCCCGTCACGATGATTGGGCAGGATGCTGCGATGATTCGGTCTGGTGCGCAGGTGGTACCCTCCAAGACTTTGTGACAGATGACCTTTTCCAGGTGCAACACAAGAGTCCAATCACAAGTAGAGAGTGAGAATCTGAATGCGGAGATCAGATTGGAAAGTGAGCGGAGGGGGTCCGTGAATTTTGTTGATGAGTCGCTCTTGTTAAGGAAGGAAGACGACGAGTCGAGGAAGCCGGTGTGGGGGAAAAAAAGGCGACCGAGTAACTGACGTGATGCCGAAGAAAGAACGTTCAAGATGAAAGCCGTGTATTTGTTTGTTGGGAACCAGTCCTTTGTGGGCGCGGGTGAAAGGTCCTTCGGAGGACCCGTGACGATGTCAAGTGAGTTGAGGTGGAGGGGTCAGGTCAGGTGAGGTGAGGTCAGGGTGAAGACGTCAAAAGAATGGCTAGTTACAGCCGTCTTGCGACTATGGAAGACGATGTGATTGTTTGAGACGTCAAGACAGTTGAGGGTCAAGTTGTTTCGAAGTCAATCGACCAACATGCAGGAACAGGGTTCGACGGTTAGGAAGCGGTTCCTTCCTCCCAAGCCGCAAAGTTGATGTTCCAGTTTCACCTCCAAAGGATCACCCCAAAAGAAGTCACCACAGCAGCTTCACAACAGACAAGTTTTGTCTTCTTCTTGTTGGTCGGAGTAGTCGGCGTCCGATGGCCAAGACCAAGAGGTCTGGTGATATGGCCCTGAAGGAGTGGTTAGGGCAGGTGTGCGGGCAGTAGAATGCCCGTTGGGTGCGTCTGCGTTCTGGAAAAGGAAGGTCTTGGCTTCCTGCAATCTATTCTCGTCCTGCGAGCAGTCGAGGAAGGTATCGATTATTGCGTACAGCGGAAAGGTCGTGATCTACACCGTGAGACCGCACAAAGGAGTGACGGCTTGTTCGTCAAGAGGATTGAGCGAACAACCAGTAAAGTGGTACGTGGTGGTAATAAGAGGTGATAGACAACCTACGCGGGCAGAGGCGAGAGAGATCAGGGTAATTAAAACGTCCACATGGGAGGGAGCACAGAAAGTGGGTATTGTTCGTCGTTTCCTCTTGGGCCCACAGTTCCACCGTGCATCCCCGCCCCCGGCACTCGCACAGTCACATTACATTGGATCCCCATCTCCGTCTGCCATCTGGACTATCCCTGGTGGCCTGTACAGACTGCCCTGCGCCAAAATATATGAAGGAGGCCAGTATCTGAAACTTGCCGCCCGGGGGCCACAAACTACGGCGTACTTCAATTGGTGGCAGGGTACATACCTAGATGCTATGTCCTATCCACTACCCTCTGTACCTACGGTTCCCTTCCCGTCGACTGGCCGTCGTCGCTCGAGCACGATCAAGCTCAGCTTCCCCATCCCATATCTCCGCAAGCTTCCAGCGTTGAAACCGTTAGCTTTTGGCCGAGCAACATCTCATCTGAAGCCCAACCCAATTTCTTCGCCCCAGCACATTTGATAATTGTTTAGCGGACGAGCACAGACGACCTCTCCGTAGCGATGATCCCTGCGAGGCTGTTGATTGGCTCAAGAATTGACACAACAACCTGTGAAGGGACTAGTGCAGAAACAAGGGATGAGTGCTACCCTCGGGTTCCCTTAGCGCAACCCATATTTCCGCACGCTTTGTTGGTTCCTGGCAGCACTGGCCGACTGGCCGACGGGCTCCCAGGCTCCTTCCTCTTTGATCTGCGAGGTGTTGTTGATCGTGCGCCCAAACGCCACGCCCTTATTAGACGGCCAAACCTTAGGCAAGCTTTTGAGTATTCTGCTTACCAGGCTCGCCCAGAGATTGACGAGAGTCGAGTTGGCGAAAGCTTGTCTCTGTCGTGTGGCAATTTCCAATTTGCTCGCGAAGATTGAGAATGGACAGGATGGTCACAGACGGCGTTTCTTGACTCGTGTGTGCCCATCGCCCCTTTTTGGTACCTACCCTGCAGGCACACATGCAATGACCTGCATTAGCATACCTACCCTCCGCCATCAAAATGCCACGACCCAGTGGCCTGTCGCCCTGTCGGCCCTGTCTGCAGCCTGTCCTGATCTGGGCGGCCGTGTGGCCTGCCAGCCAGGCCAGCCTGGCGCAACCTGCAGCTGGCTCCTCAGAAACAAGTGTCCACGGCGCCTGGGCGCCTGCAAAACGCTGCATGTGTGCAAAAGCTCCGATGCATCTCACAAACGGCGCCAATGTTTGCTGGTCGCGGCCTATGACGAGAAGACATGTTTCCCTCAACCCATCTCGGAAACTTTGTTTGGTTCTATCTCCTGGGGGCTTGGTTCCCGCCTTTCACCCCCACACACTCGCTCTCTGCAGATTCTTCTTAGATGCATCTGGTACCCGTCCACGGATGAGTTCCGACCATACACTGCAAGACTGGCTCACAGGCTCTTCTAGCAAGCGCCCACGGACGCGAACCGTCCAGACTAGCCTGACAGACGTCCAGTCAAACCTAAAAATGCCTCACCTTGCAGCTAACGTCCTCCACCGAGAGCTGCTAGGGCCGTTTGTGACCTAGCCCGGCACTTGCGGACATTTGAGGTACGGGCAGTTTAAACCATTCGCCAGGAGTTTCGTGCGCGGGCAAGGTGGACCGACCACAGCGATCTGCATTTTGTTTCGACGTCTGTTGCGCTTGTTCCCGCAGGTCCCAGCACTTGAAACGGACTTTTATAGACCCACGACCGCAATTGGAAGCTTTGATGTTCGAACTATTCTCAGCCAACCGATGGCAACCATTCGTCTCTTCTTTTCGTCAAGCATTCGGGGACCAACTCACAGTTCATGCATGCCGTTTCAGAGTCCCATCTTGTTGTTGGAAGGTGGCACCGGCACTAGACTGCTAGTCAGCTACTGTTATTATGACCTTCAGCCAAGAGCCTTCCGCTCTACAGTTTTTTCCTCCAGAACAAACAAACAGAGAATACCACTTCGTTACAATCTTCAATAGGTTATGAGCCCGGCCTCGTATACCTCATTCTTTTCGAAGTCATCATCAATTCTGTTCGATTAATCGATTGTTATCATTCGGAACTCGGAATCGGATATCAGCTGCACGTCACCAACCCTGCACCTCTACCGCTGACCCGCAGCCAAAACCCGTTTGTTATTGGTCAAGTTGCATCAAGCATCCACTTCCTTCATCAATTTGAACCCCCTTCAAACCTTCCTCCATCATGTCTACTGCCGCTGCTGGAAACGGACTTCCAGTCTTCAACTTCCGTTTGGACCCGTCTTCACTACCAAAACTCGAAGCCGACGGCGGAAATTACCCAGATTTCCGTGCCGCCTGGACTCGTGCGTTTCGCTATGCTGGTCTTCTTGACATCATCAACGGCACCACGGCCCGCCCGAGCGCTGCTGCCGTCGAAGCCCGCCAGGCGTGGGAACACAAAGACGATCAAGCTTTCGTGATGCTGTTGTCAGCAATCCACCATGATCTGACAACGAAAATCACCAGCGCGGCAACCTCCGCTGACGCCTGGCGTCTGCTGGCCGAACGGTTCGATCGCGACACTGGCAACGCCGTCATCTACCTCTTCCGTCTGTTGACGAACCTTCGACACGAGGACGGCGGCGACCTACAAGCACACCTCGACATGTTTCGCCAGCTGTGGACGAAGCTGTACACCCGAACAGCGACGTCCCGAAAGCCAGTTGCAACCTCCATGCGAACGATGTTCGAATCCGACGAGGTCAAAGGTTCGTTCTTTTTGACCACCCTGCCGGACAGTATGGACAACGTCGTCGACAACCTCAGCACCCAGGGCCTCACGAAGTTTTCAGACATCGAGCCGAAGATGCTGGATATCGTCGGTCGTACTCAAGTCAACACCGAAGCGGCATACTACACTTCGACAGGCCGCAAGGCCGCCCCGAAGTCGAACAAGGGAAAAGCCTCGACGTCTTCGACGTCGTCCAAACCTTCAGACAAGTCTGAATGCACCTGGTGTCGTGCTCGCAACTTCACGTTTGTTGGTCACCTCTACACCGACTGTAATCGCCTGGCCGAACACAAGGCCAAGAAACAACAGCGAAACGAACCACAGAAACGGAAGCGCGGAACCGCCAACCAGGCGAACGATTCAGACGACGATTCCTCTTCAGATACCGCAGCCGACGATGTCGTCGCCTTCACTGCTACGACTACATCAGATCCGTCTGAAATTTCTGCCTTTGCAGCCAAGCTGCCAGATCATGCAAGTATATCTCCAGGTTGGATCTTCGATTCGGGAGCTTCCAAACACATGTCCGGTCGTGCCGAAGACTTCATCGACCTACGCCCGCAGAAAGGAACCATCACCGTCGCCGGTGGTGCACGCCTACCTGTCGAAGGCATTGGATCTGTGGAACTTCCGCTACGACTGCCGGACAATTCCGTTCACAAATGCATCTTGTCTAACGTTTTGTATAGCCGCTACCTCAAGGTAACCCGTCTTTTCAGCTGGACTTCAGTCCGCAAACGATACCACCTCGAAGCCCACGGCAACAATATGTTCGTACGAACAAAAGGCGTCGAGTCACAACGGATACTGTGGGCCAAGTTCAACGGTGGAAATTTTGAAATTCAGACAGCCGACGACGCGTCTGCAAACTTCGTTTCCTACCAACAATTCCACGAAGCCTTCGGACACAGCCACATCACTGCAAGCACCGCACAACGTCTGTATGCCGACGGCGAAGTCGTTCCGACGAAACCTTCCAAATTCGACTGCGAACCATGCCAGTTGGCCAAATCCACGCGCCGCAAACCTGGAAGCCTCCCACAGCGAAGTTCTGTACCCTTCGACCTGGTCTACTCGGACCTGTCTGGCATGTTTTCGAAGCCCTCCATTAACGGGTCCCAATACTTCGTCGTCTTCCTCGACGACGACACCAGGTACTCGTGGACATACTTCTTCAAAAACAAGTCGCAAGTCTTTCAGATCATCGACGACTTCTGTGGCATGGTCGAAACGCAGTTTGGTACCAAGGTCAAGACCTTTCAGTCAGACAACGGGGGTGAATTCGTCAACGATCGAACGTCGTCCATTTTTCGGAAGCGCGGCATCATGCACAAGCGCACACCGCCGTACCACCACGAGTCAAACGGAGCAGTCGAAAGATATATGCGAACCATTGTCACCGACGCCCGCACTATGCTTCGGAACGACGACGTCCTCTTCCTGTGGCCCGAAGCTGTCGCATACGGAACATACCTGCGAAATCGGAAACCACATCAAAGCTTGCCGTGCCAGATTACGCCGTTTGAAAAACTCTACGGCCGCAAACCTTCGATTGGGCACATTCAGCCCTTCTACAGGCCCGTTTACCTTCACATTCCGGTCGAAGCACGCAAACCAGGCACTAAACTTCTAGATCGCGCTGAGAAAGCTCACTTCATCGGCTTCTCACTTGATTCAGACACGGTCTACCGACTGTATGTGCCGCTACGGCATACGATTACAACTGCCACGGAAACGCATATCCGTTGGGACAGATCAAAGCCAACCCAACTCGAATGGTCACTCGACGACGTCAAACCTTCGATCACCGTTCGAACAGAAAAACAATCCACGACGCCACCAGCACCGGAAGACATTCCAGTACCGGAATCGCCAGCTGCTGCAACCCGCCGTCGTCAATCTATGATTCCAATGCCGTCGCCGAAGTCTTCACCGACGACGAAAACCCGTTCAGGCCGAGTTGTGAAACCGCCAAAGTCATTCGACTCTCACTCTACGGGCCACATGGCCGAAGTCATCGATGAAAATTCAGACGAGTCTCATGCATTCGCGCTGCTTGCTGGACACGAAGACGATGACATCCCCGTCACCTACAATCAAGCGCTACGACACCCCGAGAGCGAACATTGGACGGCAGCCGTCGCCAGCGAACTCAAAGCTCACGCAGACATCGGAACATGGCACGAAGTTCCCACGGCTCGAAATCAACACCCAGTGACCCCCCGCTGGGTCTTTGCAAAAAAGTACGACGCCGACGGCCACTTGCAACGGTACAAGGCTCGATTGGTCGCCCGCGGCTTCACTCAAATCCACGGTGTCAACTACGACGACACCTACAGTCCTGTTGCACGATATGATAGCCTGCGTCTGATCCTTCGAATCACCGCGCTTCGCGGCTGGACAGCCCACCACATGGATGTCGATACAGCATACCTGCAAAGCTGCTTGAAGCACGCGGTGTATATGCATCCACCGGCTGGGTATGTGACAAACTCGTCGAACGTCGTTCTGCAACTCGACCGCGCCCTCTACGGTCTGAAACAGTCTGGACGCGAATGGTACGGAACCTTCCGAACCCAGCTGCTGGAACTGGGCTGTACGCAATCAAATTTCGATCCATGCGTCTTCGTTTCGACCGACCTGATCGTCGCAATTTACGTCGACGACATCTTGCTCACTGGAGACGACAAAGCCATCAACGATTTCAAAACGATTCTTCAGACAAAGTTCAGATGCAAAGATCTCGGTGTCTGCCGATATCTGCTGGGTCTAGAAATTGAACAGTCTTCAAAAGGTATCGTCGTCGGCCAACGCGGTTACGCTCAGAGGATTCTGAAACGATTCGGAATGAACGATTGTAATCCGCGCCGCACACCTCTCGACCCAGGGTCGTTCCCACGACGCGTCGAAGACGACGACACGCCCGTCGACGTCCGAAACTACCAAAGCATCACTGGATCGCTCAATTTCCTTGTTACTGGTACCCGAATCGACCTGGCGTTTCCCACTGGGATGCTTGCGACATTTAATTCCAGTCCTACCGAACGACACTTGGAATCCGCCAAACAGGTACTACGGTACCTCGCAGGAACTGTCGATTTTTGCGTCGCGTTCCCCCGTGGAACATCTTCATCTCACCCGCAACTCACCGTCTACGCTGACGCTTCTTTCAATACGGATCCTGATAATTCGAAATCGTTCGCCGGATACGTGGTACAACTCGACGACGCTTCTGTCGCTTGGAGCGCCAAGCGACAATCTACGGTAGCCAAATCAACGTGCGAAGCCGAATACATGGCCTGCTCGAATGCCATTTCACACCTGTTGTGGACGATCCAAGCACTCAGAGATCTGCGCGTATCCCTTCCGATCCCTATTTTATTCTGCGACAACGAACCAGCCGTTGAGCTGGTCAAAAACGAACGCATCAACAGTAGAACGAAGCACATCGCCATACATTATCACTTCGTTCGACAACACCTCGGCACCGAATACGACATTCGCCACGTGCCATCCCCAGACAATTTGGCAGATATCTGCACGAAGGCGTTGTCGCTGCCGGTACTTCGAAGCTTGGTTCAGAAACTGCGGTTGTGTTGAATGGAAGCTTCGGATGCAGATGGAACTTTGGGGGTGTCTACGGTTTCGAACAGCGTTCGATTATATACGGCCGTGCCTGTACGGATTTTCTGGTCCGTTGGCCACAGTGCCGAAGAAATTTTTGTGTAAATAGCTTCATTCAGCAGCAGTATTGTCTACTGCCAGTGGGGGGTGTGTTGGAAGGTGGCACCGGCACTAGACTGCTAGTCAGCTACTGTTATTATGACCTTCAGCCAAGAGCCTTCCGCTCTACAGTTTTTTCCTCCAGAACAAACAAACAGAGAATACCACTTCGTTACAATCTTCAATACTTGTCACAACTGCTTCCACCAGCTGTCTGTCTAACAAGTTGCTCTGTACCAATACTCAACCAGCGGCCCTTTTTACAGAATGACACACGCAATTCCCGCCTCACCGGCAAAGATTTCCAAAAATGTCGTCTGGGCGAGTCGCGCCTGTGGAGCGCTTTGGTGGGGGCCGATCATCAAGCGCGCTAGCCTCGCCCGAGAACTGACCATCAGATCGTGGATCATGATCAGGGCACTTTGCGCACAAGGCGCGTTCCCGGGGAGCTGGGAGTGTTGGCATTCACGCGGCAGAGCTGCTGTCATGGCCCAGGTATCATCAATGTCAAGAAATTGGCCGGTCCATGGCGTCCCAGAGTTGTGAGTCACAGATGCATAACCAGTAAAAGAGACTTCTCGTGCCACGGAAAGCACTTTCGTAGTATCCCTGCACATTCACAGGATCCCAGTTTGGCGAAGTAGAAGAGGAAACGATTTTACGAAACGGGCAATGGTTCACCAGACACAGCATAACGGCTTGACGGATGTGGTGCTTCCGTGTCACGAAGCCACTTTCTTTGTCCTTCAGGCAAATAGCAGCGCTGTGCTCAGATTGGTCAGACATTGGCACAGTTCTACAAAGTCTCAGATGCCATAATGCCATGACATAACGATCCAACAAAATAATCAAATGCTTCAATCGCCTAACAAGCTTCTCCGTCGCAAGATCTGAAGAAAAGCTTCACCATTGATGACGGGATGGAAATAACTGCTCGGGTGGCTCCTTGACCTGTGCACGCGGGTCAGCAACTTCTGTGCGCTTCACAGGGAGATCGGCGTTTGTTTGATAGTGATCGTCGCCATCCGAAGGCAATCTCCCGAAGCAGCACGTGTAGATATACTAATGAGCATGAGGCACTTATACTTTACAGCTTGTGATATGCCGTCGGGTGTGCGTAGATCCTTAATGGTCAATCAGCTGCTCTTTTGTCTCCCTTGTCGAGTCAGACCTAGTAAAGGTTTATTGTTTGGCTGGTAAGCTAGAGAGGCTTTTTGTGTAGCCTCTCAGCAAAATATAGAAATAACTTCCGCGTTTTCGCTAGACCTCAGACCCCTATGATAGGCAAGGGCTTGCTTTCAGGACACCGTTTTTCAAAGCAAGTCAACTTCAAGAACGATGGGTTGGAAAATGCCGAGCTTCAAGTGTGCTGGCTTACTAGACCTGCCGCCGTGAAATGAAATCATTGATGCCATCAACGCCATGCCATAACCGAAGCTCCCGCGCAATTTTGGTCCGCAAATGCTCAACCGTGTGTGGGCTTTTCTCTTAACCAACAAGAACACCAGATCCCAAACCAGGTCTATACCGTGAACTTTACGACGCCTTATTTTTCCCGAGTTAAATATGCCGTCCTCCCTCCTATCACCAGATGTAATCCACGACGGCGTCTCCTCACGCATTCGCCTCCTCTAGCAATTCCGAGATTGTAACCACCCGGTATCCCCTCCTCCGCAATTCTGGTAGCACTTTCTTCAACATGGGAATCGTCCAACTCCGGCGATCATGGCACACCACGATGCCTCCACTCCTGGCCATGCTCAATATATGCCATGCATTCAGCCACCAGTATGGAATTTGCGGGTCATGCGGGTACACGCTGCCGAGCACCATCCTATAACCCAGCCTCGCCACCATCGCCCGCATCCGCGTGCTGAAAAGCCCCGACCCAGGGCGGAAGTACTGATGCTTCGGCCCGCCCTCGGCCACGCCCGCGTCGACGTATGCCTGCCGAATCAGCCCCTGCACTCGGTCAATCTGTGCCTCCAGCACGTCGAGGTCCAGCCCCATGGCGGCTTCGTCGTGCATCGCATGGTTGCCCAACTCGTTGCCTGCAGCAACGACCTCGCGCAGCACCTCTTCGCGGCCCTCGACCTGGCCGCCAATCACAAATAGCGTGGCATGGGCATCGTTGTCCTCGAGGACGCGCAGGATCTCGCGGGTGTACTCGGAAGGCGCGTCGTCGATGGTGAGGGCGATGAGTTTTTGCGATGACGAGAACGATGCCGGCAGCGAGACCTCCCAGAGGACGTCGGGCCAGCGGTGCTGGAAGTAGCGGATCAAGAGGCGCGGAGGCCGGTAGATGATGTAGAAGGGCAGGAGGAGCGTAAGTACGAGCGTGAGCAGCAGGAGGAGCGTCGCCATGCGGTGGCGACGGGCGCGGCGCTTGACCTTGGAGGGCAGGCGGAAGAGCGCGGATAGGCGGATCATATCATTCGCGGGTGGTCGGGCGGCAGAGTCGAGGTCGGGTGTGGTGGTGGCGGTGGTGGTGCTGGTGGTGGAGAGTCGGGTAGAGAGGTCAGCCGTGGCTTCATCTGTGTGCAGGTATTCCTCGCATCAGAGACTTTGCCATATGCGGACGTGGAGCAGCGTCGGACGGGATTGAAAATTTGCGCGTTGATAGCTCCTCGGGCGGGATTGAGTCTCGCAGAAGGTAAGAAAACAAAAGGGACTCTAGATCAACCTTGAATGGCATGACGACAGTTCACCCTTCCAAGGGTTGGTGTTCCCCATTTTCAGGGACTCAATATGTGGGGCAACAGGGGTCTCGCCAAGTCCCTGAAAAGTACCGCCGACCTTTGACGGGAGAAACTCGCCGAGGGCGTGCCGGGGAGGCTAACAAGGTTTTGACAAAAACATTTTTAGATGACAGCTGCCGAGGCCAGATGGGATCAAGTATTTCCATGAGCTGGTCTACGTCTTGCTGGTCTGTCAACTGTATCTGGGTAAGCATTTCCATTGGCTTATACCATGTAGACCTGTCCAACTTCAATCGGGAAGCGCTAAGCATGAATATATAAATATACACTCCTCACGGCCGCGCGGGCCTCGCTCAAGTGCAGTCAAAGCTGCCGTCTTTCCCCTTGTTAGAGGGTATCTCGGGTGCTTCATCTGTCTCCGCTTCTGAGAATACATTCACATCATGACCTAGGTGTCCCGCCCTCTACTTTTCCCGTGGACGGACAGTGGGCTGAAGAATCCTTCAGACACTCGGGGCGGAGTCCGCAGAAGACAAAGGAAAAAGCCAGACAGAGCTAGAGCTTCACATATCCATCTAGTGATATTGCGGCACTCAAAACGTTAGCGTAGTGCCAAGATTCCACACCATGTCTGGGTATAAAGAAAAAGGGAGTCGAGACAGTCTAGTGCGTCGAGCCACCATTTGGAATGCAAGCAAAGGTCCAGCTCGCCAAGGCTGGACCACGCGGCCCGGTATAAAACTTGATTGTATTTTGTGTGTATATTGAGTAAGTGAATAGTAGAAAAAATGGTTGTGCCCTCTGTGTGGTTTTCGGGTCAATTGAACTTGGCAAACATCGATACGAACACAAACATGTCATCCACTGCAGCACTTTGCTCGCATACCAAGCGCGACGAGGAAATGGTAGCATGGTGGTCAACTTCCCAACGACAAGACTGCTTCCTCACCCCATCACCAACAAATTCCCCTCCACCGGAAGAGATTGTGATTGAGCATCCTCGAAGGAATGAATGTGCACCTCTCACTCAGGGCTTCTCTAATGAAGGCTGGCAGCCGGAACGCAATCGTTTCGTACTAGATTCAAGCTCCTTATGCTTCAACGAGGACTCGAAACTCGCCCAACGGCTCCTGACCGAAATGAGGCATAGTAGATATACACACATTGGAAATATCTCGAGGAAAAGACTCACCCAGACGCTGACCATCGAAGTAATACAAAACGAATGTGAGTACTTGGTACGCCTGCGAGAATCACATCTGCCCTGACGCCGATCAAGCCACTTTCACGAATGATCGGGCATCGAGAATATGCGGAGTTTATTTGACGTCCAAATCCAAATGACTGACAGACTTTGAGAAAGTGAGGGATTTTGCTGGCAAAAGAACCGTGAAGGAAATAGCAGAGAAAGTTACTAAGCCCGGACTTGCTTGTCGAGGCATTCTTGCTATTCTGGTCTTGATGAACCAGACATCTCGAATTTCCGGCTTTATAAACCAGACCTTCCCAACTATGCCTGTTCAACAAGACTATGGTCTGTCAGACTACGACCTACCATTCGTAATGATGTACGACGAGAGCAAGAGAAAAGTAGTGCTGCGGCGGGAAGACTACCCAGAAGCTCATCTAGACTGCTTTGACGAATTCACCCCGGAAGAGACCGTGGCGTTCGAGAAGTGGCAATGGTCAGTACTCGATGAAGAGCACTTTCAATACCTGAAGTCGGCTAGTCCAGTCAGTCGGCGTGAGACGTGGCATTACAGTTTTCGTGCCAACGACCACATTCCGCTTGTGAGACCAAGGCTGTCAAATTCAGCATTGTTGAAGGCTATGATCGGTAAAGACACTAGTAGAGCCGGGAGTAATGGAGAAGTGTTCCTATGGGCCTTGTCCGACCCTACACGCTCGAGACTCATGTCGGACAACACAGGTGAGTTGATCCGGTCAGCTCTCATGTTGCCCTCATCTCCTTGACTAACATCAGATAACCTCCATTAGGGAACATTCACCGGAACTGTCAACTCGTGGCAGTCAAAAAGCCACGGAACACAGAAAGCTTCCACTCAGAGAGACGCGCCGCAGCCTTGATCAGTGCTGTTCCGCATCCGCACATTGTCCCCTTGCTCTTCTCCTTTTCTCATATGCAAAATTCATATCTTGTCTTTCCGTGGGCAACATCAAATTTGGCAGAATATTGGGAGAGCAACGAAATCTACCTTCAGAATGAGACTCCTATGGATTACTCGCGGGTTCTGTGGGTTGCAGAGCAGTGCGAGGGCCTCGCAGATGCGCTGAGATACATCCATCGCTTTGTCTCAGCAGATGAAAATGCCCAAGTCATCTCCTATCATCATGGCAATATCAAACCCGAAAACATCCTATTATATTTTCGTCCTCATCAACGACCGGTCCTGCAACTGTCAGATTTCCGCAACTCGACTGACACGACCGACTGCGATCCTGCAGGTGATCGGCCATCCACTAATGCGCACCACGGCGCAGGCGACTACACGGCGCCAGAAGTCTACTTTGGCGAGCCCGTCTCCAGCAGTTCTGACGTCTGGTCACTCTGTTGCGTGTTCCTCGATTTTATCGAATGGCTCATGCCCTCACAATCAGCACCAAGTCAACCTAAAAGAGTCCTGACCGATCTCGAGGATAGTTGGAGGTACGTGCAAGGTCGAGAAGCCTTTGTAGACTGGCGTCGATCGCGAGTGGAAAGTGGCCAGGAGGATGTAGCGGCGTATTTCTTCGATACATCGACTGGTGAGCTCAGTCTGTGGATCGACACCGTAAGTAGGCCCATTGAACGAACCCCCGCTTGTCACCCTTATTAGCATATACATGTGGATACTTGGGAGTGCATGTGCTAACAGCCCGTCCCAGTGGCTGCATGATGCTCAGGACAACACGCTCTGTTCGCAATGGATGTGTAGCTTGATAGGCTACTTGGATACGAACATTCTTCAACGAAACCCCAACGATAGGATATCAAGTAAAGCTTTGCATCGTGGGTTGCGGGACCTACGCATGTCTTGTCAGCATCCTGTGCATGGACGCACTTTTGCTACTGAGTCTATCAACAAATAGCCCACGGACATCTGCTGGGTGCTTAATATTTCCGACCAAGGGGTGCTTAATGGCTAGTACGCACACACTAGTCCACCGCACACTAATTTTAGATTAGAAAAATCACGTATATCTTCCACCCACTTGCTTAGCGCTCAGAGCATTCTAGGTCATGTGATTGCGACAGCCTAAGATAGAGAAGCGTCGATCCCCTTCAACGTAGCCCAAGTACCACGTGTCAGTTTTGAGGATCAGTCTGGCCTGTCTGACAAGAGGAGCTTAGCTTGTCGTTCCATACCTAAGTACGTTTTCAAGATTCTCATCACATTGGAGCGAGGTTGTCTCAGTACTTCCCTGCTCGGCCGTTAGCTCATATTGAGTTCTTCATTCGAGTCTCTTCCTCATATCAAAGCTTTGCCTTTTCTACCACCACAATTCGCCACCGATTACCAGTGATGCTAACTTGTCTGGCGTGGAAATTCAGCCAGCAGGATGCAAGCTGAAAAGCCTCCATAGAACGGATGTAAAACTCTCGAAGCGGGAATAATGATGAATTATCATGTGAAAGTCGAGACATCAGGCCAGCATTCAGCTATGGTAGTGCCAAAGCTTGGGAATGGCTCTACTCTAGTTAGAGTCTGGATGTGCCAATTGGCTCATTCGCTCAAGAACCTACACTAAAAGGGAGAAGGTCTGCCTCGAAAGGTCTGCCTTCAACTGAAGAACCACCACAGGTGGCGATCGATCTTTCAGCTTAGGCGTCATATGCAAATTAGTCTGCTGACTTACAAGAGGACGGGTCTTCAGGTCCTTCTATGCTAGTAGAACAGACATTATGTTGGAGTAGAGTCGTCCAAGCTTCTTTAGATATATTAGTCTGCCAAAATTCGTTCTGCTATCTTTTTGTCTCCTCTTTCATAATTCTTACTTTTACTTCTATCTACCTCCGAACCACCTGTTCCCATCTCTACCCATTAACTTGCAACATTCAAAATATGCATTGCTTTCGGTACGTCCTTGTGCTGGTAGCACTAGCGCTGTCATCGAACGCAGCACCCTCGTCACCATCATCGCTAGAGGCGGTACCAGATATTGGCACTCAATGGTGCTATCCTTGTTGGGCGCCTCCGTGGCCTCGCAAGTGCTGCGGTAAACCAGGCGGGTTTGTGGCCGAGAATGACGAGGAACCTCCTCAGACGAATTAGGTATGTCAAGAATATCTCGAACATGCGGGCGAGATGGGCAGTCAACCAGCTTGGCCTGTCTCGATCCTGCTGTCGCAATCAAGGGTATTTGCTCACAAGCTTCTGTTTATAGCGCGCTATGTTGAGCCCAACAGCGTTCCTCAATTGTTGAAATACGTTGTGATGATGGGCGTGTCCTTATTACGACTTCACCAATCTGGAATGTCTGAAGGACATCGACCTTGACCCTCGTTTCAATCATACGACACACCTCGAAAGTCATTTCTGAACAGCACAGTGAGAAGTATCGGACAGTCCCTGGGATTGAAGTGGCTTTACGATTCAGAAGGACCAATCTTCAAAGGCGCCTACTAGGACTTAGGATGAGAGCTACAAGCCTTTGTCCAGCCATTTGATGAGAGCATCTTTGATGAGAGCAGAATGTGCCTGGCATAGATACGCGAATGTCCTGGATCACATAGATTGAATAGATTGAGAATACACTTCAAGAACGACTAACTAGGCACTGATGAGAGTGCAGCTGTAACCTCACAGCACCAGAACAGTCGAGCTTCTCGAGGTTCGGACCGTGCCAGAGGACCATATGAGAAGCCGCGGGGCGAAACGCCAGCAGGCGACGCGACAATTTGTCCGCATGTAGCACAACAAAGTCAATTTTAGGTAAAGTTCGCCCGCCCTCATACCGAGACTGAAACGAGTCCGCAGATCGATGATCAGACCGTGTTATCAAGACGAGTTCGATGTCCGGTATGGCTTGTGATGCTGGCAAGACGATTGGCTCCGCTGAAGTTGGCCTTCTTAGACAGTTGGGCAAAGCTGGCAGTCCTTGGGTGAAGTAGTCAAGTTTAGTGACTGTACCAGAGAGACATTCCAAGGGTCTTTTGGTGATTTTAACGCGCCGCATTCTCAAGAGTTTGAGGTCACACGAGGTCGTTTAAAAATATGTGGAACACTCAGGACGTCCACTGTTCCACGGTATGCTGTGCGGCGTGACATAGAAGGTATAGTTACCTGTACTCCCAAAAGACGTTGTCTGCAGTGCCTGTCGGGTACTGGCGTGGGGAGATGGTCATCACTCATGCTCTGCGTCTGCTGTGTTGCTGTACGGAACTTGCCGGTCTTACAAGACCTGGTAAGCAAACCCCGCAAGCGGCTCCCTCATGGGCCGTAGGCGTGGAACAACCAGGCAGGCCCTTGACAGACCACACTTCATACCAGTGGACACCCACACAAGAAGCAAGGCGCAGGCCCATCGTCGTAATTGGCTCGGGTTCGGAAAATAGCAACGGGAGTCCCTGCTCGGACTGGCCCGCGTTCAGAGTGATGAGTCGGTCCGATCCTAGCGGACCCCGGAACCGGTGCACTCTATTTTGACTTCATGTCTTCCAAGTCCAGTGGATGAAGATGCTGGCGATTCCTCGCCATCACGTACAACGTCTGTACAACGTGATCCCGAGTTGGAACGACATGCCCTACCTCTTTCCCACACTGATGTTGTCTGTCGTCACACCAAACTCTTTCTCGCCTCACAAAAGCACAACTAGCCAGCTGTTGAGGACTGCAGTGGTCGAACTATCTTTTGTGCCCTTCGGGTGCTCGGAAGGCAGCATAACAGCCGGTGCTGATCCTCAACCGGTTTCTCGTGCCCGTTCCACTAGACTCAATCCAGTTCTGTACCGGCAGGCGTAACCGCCGTGACGGCTTCACATTGTCGTCCCGGCCAACCTTGGAGCAGGCCGCACGCTTGAGATGCTGCTATAGACACCCCTCCCCGGCGCGCCCAAGCAGATCAAGGCTAAACGTACAGTTACTCGGCTCGTGCCGTGATGCAAGTGCAGGCATGCTCATCGTGGCTGCAAGTCTGCGATATCGCAAACTGCCAGGGTCCATTCTCCACGACGGCCAAGACCACTGGACTATCCCATTGGTGCCGTTCTCGCGTTTCGGCAAGCTGGTGTAGTCTCCCGGTTTCTGTTTTGTTCTCTCTTTGGCAATTGTCAATGTAGCCGTAGTCCCTGACTCCACGCACCAACACCCGAGTATGTTGGCTGCCGGATCATTTATGTCCTCTAGCGATCAGGTCGCCATTCCGTCAATACTGTCTCCTCGTTGTAAATCCTTTCCTATTGCTTGTCCTTCTAGTGATGAACGGCTTGTGTTGGAGACACATAGAGGTTGCTATCCTTCGAGTTGTCCTTGGAGTACCTCGACAGGGTCCTCAAGGGTTCAGGTGGCTAGAAAGCTGTGGACCCGCATATTTGGCCATAGGTCTGACCCATGAGGTAGCGTAGGTAGTGTTTGTCGCCATGGAGGATTTCAACATTGGTACCTGAGGTACAGAGGATTTGTCGCCAAGTGATAGGGAGCAGGGGATGTGAGATGTCCTTTGCCTTGTACATGTTTGTGTACTGTTGGCTTCGATTGGCAGTGCTGATACCTGTGAAGAACTTCGCAAGTCTTCATCACTCTGTATGGTTGAATGTGGCGTGCTATGTCAACTGGTTGTTTGTTGTGTCTCGTCATGCCTCGTCATGCCTCGTCATGGGCTGTCTCGATCTCTCTGGAGATATGCTTGCGCCATTGTGTTGATCTGTCTCATCTCGTCGTGCTTTAATCACAGCCTGAATCACCCAGTTAGACCGGGGACATGTCAGCGTTTCCTTTCGATCTCGCAACCATGGCAGTGACTTAGTTAGGGACATGTATCTACCCGATCGGCCCAACGTCCTTTGGAATGACCGCTTGTGGTCGGCATTTGCTTCGACCGGTCGGCAATTGCGCATTCAGATGTATATACTTCGAACTGCTAGGGAAATCCAGAGGCAACCGACTGGTTATGTAAGTGAGGTTGTGGAATGTGTTTCTGCAGGTTGCGAGGCGTGGGAGCAAGGGTCAGTATTCGTAACAAAAGAAGCTTAATTACTGAAAAAAATTTGTTGCTAGTGTTTGGTGCCCCTGTGGGCGTTCATGTGGAGATTGAACGCCTAGACATCTAGGCAAGGAGCTGGGGTCCTGTCGCTCAGAACACATTCCATGGGCACCTGCCTCTCCACACGAATTCACTATACCTTCCTAGGCAGACACCCTGCAGGCGCATGCACTAACTGCCCAGAGCTTTGCGTATAGGCGCTAGCAGACTACCTAAAGTATCTAGGTAGTATTCAATTACAAAGAGGTACCTAGGTCTACACCATCACAACTCTTTCAGCACCCAAAAGTCTGAACACCTGAAGGCGACTCGCCTGCACAAGTTGACTTCATGCACAAATAACATCTTGCAGAACAATAGCCCCGATAGATGAGTTAATTCAATCTGTAGATTGTTATCCGTAAAAGAAAGGGAATCTGAAAATGAATTTTGCAGACAAACTGTGGAATCAGACGAGTTGAAAGCAAGCAATGATGAGAACTTCTGACACCGGGAACGCCCCAGCCTTCCTGACCAACGAGCCTCCCTCGGGTCAACCTTTTATGTCCCTAATCGCGCCATAGCAATGCATTTTCCATTGTTGTCCGCCGACAAACGTCCAATAACACAACCATTGAACGATTACTGAAGCAAGTCGTTGGATACGCGCCGACTGAAAAGAAAGCTTGCCTCCTCATCAGTAGAGGAAATTGAGGCAATGGCTCATGAGCACCTATCTAGTTGGGATACTTCCGAAGAGGGAAGAAACCGGGCATGGGCTCAATATGAAAAGCGCGATTGCCTTCCTCACCAAATGCCTCGGTCCACTGCCGCTCCAGGGCAGGCACCTTGGAGCCGTAGGCAGAATCCGTGAGCAACATGCGTACAAGATGACGAGATTGGTCACCATTATCAGTGAAACCATCGCGACGGTGCAGCACGGTCATGTTCGAGATGAAGTGAATATCACCCTACCATGACGTATTAGCATGTGTTGCAGGGTACTCTGGAGCGAAAGTTGGAGTGTTGTGACGTTGACACGTGCTACTTACTGGTTGGGTTCGGAAACCAAACTCAGTGGCTCGGGCGATAGCCTCGATGACATCAAGAGCCTCCTGCTGCTGGATGCTCAGACCGGGCAGATGAGCCTTGCGAGGATTGGCGGATGACCCCAAAAGGGGAGCACGTCCGAAGTTGAACAGAACCTTGCCATCGTCATTGAATATGACAGGGCGACACTGGAAGCGAGGCAAGGCAAAAGGCCAATTGCCTGCAGCCAGGACACGAATCAGGTCGGGGCGGGCTGCGCTCAGGACATTGTAGACCGTGGCAGCCGAGGAAATGATACATCGGCCGCCGTCCGCAGCAACGTTACGGGTCAGCCAAGCAACGATATCTCCACAATCCTCAGTGTGAAAGGTCTGTATTTGTGGTTAGAAAAGCGTCTGTGAACTAGGACAGGTGGGCTGCTCACAATGGGATCCGTGGAGTGGCGGTGGTGGGCACCATTCTTCTTGTCCGCAACAATGTGAACTAGAACTACATCAGCTGCGATCCATCACCAAGCATGCGGGACATATGCGAACCCAGTGCGTTCCCAGTTCTGTCCTGACGACCGATGGTGTCGGCAACATGGGAGCTGATGCCCATGTAGATCATGGAGAGGTCTTCGACGCAGAAGTCTGCAGGATTCAGACCACGAATGACAGCAAAACCACGACCGGTGTGCACCTCCTGACTGATGGTGTGCAGCTTTGGGCCCAGCGTGGGCAGCAGAAAGTTGTACTTATTAATCTTGGTGCCATCAAGGCCGATATCTTGATGCAGGATGTCAGCCCTCGTCTGGTCCACAAATGCAGTTGATTGGTCCGAATACTCAAGGCTGGGGGTCTGAAACAACGCCAGATACTAAAGTATAGGGTTTGAGAAGTTGACGTCGCAGTGGCTGAGGAGACAAAACAGAGCCAGAAGAGTGTAACGGTGCAATATCAAATAGAAGCAAAGCTTTTGGGAAGGGGGGGGGTGCTAGATTGTCCATACCCTTGAAGCCTTCAAGGCCCTGGCGGATTTCACATCTTTCAGGATCGGTAAGGTTGTAGATAAAATTATTGTCGTTGGCAAAATCTGAGCCAACCCAAACAGGGTTTCCCTTGATCATCACAGGGAAGCCCTGAGGAAGTGCATCCTGCTTAGCAACAGTGAGTTGCTTGAGATCTGTCAGAGCAGAGGGAATGGGTTGAATGCTGAGCGCAGACATGGTGGAGTGTATGTGGGTCCTGAGCTGTGCGAAGATTATGGTGCTCTGTTTGTGCAGCAGCGACAGATTCAGAGGAGGAATGCTGATGTCTGTTTCCTGTTCTCTCTTCCTTGTTTCTAGGATGAGAAACGTGAAATTGGGAGAGAAGATGTCGAAGTGAAGATCCAGTTATCGGCTGATTATATTGTCGTGGGTGTGTGAACAACGGAGGGGGGGGTCAAGCAGGCTTTCGAGAACGGGAGAAGATACCAAGAAGACAGGCAATGGGTAGAGAAGGAGCTCGAAGGCTGTGACTTCCTTCTCAACAGATCAAGAGGCCTGATATGGTATGTTTGAGCAGAGTAATAAGGGTGGAAAGAACGTGAGTTTGTCTTCTGTAACTCCAAGAATAGATGGTGAAACTGTTGAGATGGGCTTTCCCAATTGGCTTGTGTATGGCGCTCGAGACTTCTCAAAGATTATGCCAACGCTGGGGAAGAGGAGGAGGAGGCCGCTTCATTTTATGGTGTTTTCTTCGCAACGCGATGGTGATAGGTGGCCATTGTCTTGGATGGGAGAACACTCGTGCACACACCACTATCTTGCCTCAACCGCTGCGTATTGGCTGGTTAGGAGATAGTTCACGGGTCTCTTCAATGTGCTTCTGCACCGCCCGGTCAAGAAGTTGCATCTGATGTACCAGGCTATGGGATAGAAGAAGGCGGTGGGCCCCTGTTGGAGCTATCATTTGTTAATCAAAGTCCGCTCCTTACGCGCCAGACTACCCACAACAGGAAATAACCTAGAGCCACACCTTCTGAGAAGCTACTTCTTCACTCAAGCGACTACAACATGTCAAGAGGCTCGTGAGTGGTGTGGGAACTTGTGTAACAAGAAGCAGTGAAATACATGCGCGTGCACACCGGCATGGACGTCCAGTTTGTGGGGGCGTGGGAATAACAGAAAGAGGAGCCCAGGCAAGGGGCCCGATCGATCGGAGATGCATCTTGGGAGTCCGTCGGTCTGTCACTACAAACTCCATGTAGTAGACGGGGCGCTAAAACACGCAAGTATCCGCAACTGTGTTTGCAGCCCGGGCCAGGGGGGGAGGCTCCCTACCTTTTTGGTTACCTACTGTACGGGCGGTGACTTGACCATCTCGAGGCACCTATCCGCCCGGGCACAAAAGAAAAGTAGAGAGAGAAGAGAAGGGCGAAGGAAAAACCAACTGCTGCAGAGGATGGGTGTGTGCGCGCCGGGCTGGTACTTCAGCAGCATCCAATATGCACTCGTACTTGGACTACAGTGTACTGTGGGAAAGGGCGAGGGCGAGGGCCGCCTTTTTGCGACAAGCTTGCTCCGGTCTCAATGCCATAAATTCGGAAAGGTGGGGGGGGGGGGTTGTCAACTGTCTGATATTTCAAAGAAAAAATCAGAGACACGCGCGCACACACACACACACACACAGAGAGAGAGAGGGGCACTGCGGCTTTCATACGAGCGGCATCGTGCATAGGACTTCGACTATGCACAACGGCTCCCATTACAGACACCGGAACTCTCCTATTGTGGCATGGACAGTGCGGCTGGTGACATGACAACTTTTGCAAAGGACGACCATGTCACGATGCAGAGTTTTTTGTGTGGTCGCCAGCGCGCGACGACACTTCCTGTCCTCCCGCGTCGAAGCTCTCTAAATTTGTGTGACGTGATATGTCGGACGGGGTCCTCGATCTCGGGAATGACGGCGAGATCCGCCCATGCTTGTGTGTCCCGCAGACCGTCTTTCTGATGGGGTCAACGTACCTAGGTCTACTCTGACAAAAAGACTCGCTTTTGCATTTTTTTTTATGTTGTTCCCCCTCCCGTATTCTTCCAGCATGGCAAGATTGCAAGCCATGCCGCGATGCGTGACAGCCCTGTACCGGTGAACTGCCTGGCCAGGCTACCTGGCAGCCGAAGACGAAGATCGCGTCGACCGGTCTGTGCTGGCACCCGGGAGGGGCATGTACGGTTCCTCCGATACTGTAACGACGAGAACTATAATAGATGCTACGATGAGCAAAAGAAAGCGACGGAGCCAATGACCGAAGGCGTAGAGGTCCGGGGCAGAGCTGCTGCGAAGATACGGTTGTGCATTTCCACAAAAAAAAAGGGGAGATTTCGAAAGATGAAGGGATCCGGCATCGCAAAGCCACGACACGACACCCACAATTTGTCTTTGAGCAAGGGACGTCATTGTGACTTGACGGAAAGAAATACAGTCCATAGTAGACGAGTCAGCATTTACAGAATAACCAAAGTACTCGAGGGTTTCATCTCGCTTTTGTGACCTTGACCGCTTCACCGAAATGAGGAGTGTTTTTGCTGCTAGACGTAAATCGCGGGGGTACTCCAGTCGGTTTTTATTTTTCCAAGCCGGCAGCGGCGCGCATTGGCAGCCCGAGTACCCACACGGCAGGCCCCACTGCTGTCAGACTGCCAGATGGTTTTGCTTCTGAACCAACCTACCCGCCAAGCTGCTGTCAAAATGTCGATAAGTAATGGCAAGAAGGTAGTTGTTGGGCCACATGTGGACGACATCTGAAACTGTATCCACACAATTACCTGGCACGTAATCCACTATTCTATCGATCGAGACAGTTCCTAGAGATCGGCCGTCTGGTCCTACGATCTCGCGTTGGTACCTCTGCTCCGAGCCCTCGACATCCAATTTGATACTAGCTGCCTACCTAGGAAAGGAGACTCCAAGGGCTATCTGTTATATCAGTCATGTTAATAGAGTAGTAAATAAGAGATACCAATTCAGACACGATATTCAAGCTACCCCAATAGAATACATTTGTCATGCCCATGTGTGATATAATTGCGCCCAATCTTATTGCATCCAGGCAAGTGCTACGGCAGCAAACTAGTTTCTCTTTCCCCTCCCAGGGGGGGGGATGGTGAATGAAGAGCCTCTTGACTTCTTGATCTTACAGAACACAAACCTGTAATTCCCCCACATCTGCTGCCCACTAAAACTTGTCATTTCTGACTGCTCATTTCTCAAGGCAGATAGTCTCGCTGCCAGATGCACGTCAATCCGATCCCAGGGCAGAGGAGATGAGGCTCAACTGGTGTTTTGACTTCAACGGTTGAGAGCCATCCCCTGTATGGATTTTGCCTTACTCAGCCACACACGCCACCCCAGAGATTTGTCCATCCAGATGGTCAGACATCGCAAGGAATCTGAGTGAGCCTCAAGACGCTCTTTTCCCACACCAACCGTTTAGGTGAAAGTCTGGGGTTGAATTTGTACTATGTAGTGCTATTCAATCGGACCAAACCCTGTCTTGCCAGCCTGCCAATTGCATTGTCATAGCCGTGTTTCCATAGCAAGTAATCAAGAGTCGAGGGTACTAAGCAATTCAGTCATAATTTTTGAAAGTGCAAGGCCCTCTAGAGAGTCTGAATATATTACCCACACCAATGAATGCGATTGGTTTTTATTAGTGGACGTGGACTTATTTTCTTCTACTATGGTTGTACCTACTCAGCTCGGTTAGTAAATTGCCTGGACTAGGTACCTAGTCGTCTGCCCTTCTAAGTCTCCAGAGAAGCAAAGATCACACAAAGTATCTTTACCAAGAAGCAATTCGATCCCTCGAAGTCTCCAATTTGAGTACCCTGTCTGTCAAAAAGGAGCTTGATCTTGTCATCAGTCCCCCTGCCTGTCAAAGAGTTCGTCCAAGACAAGAAAGCAACCAAAAACTCAAGGGCTTGCAGCAAGACTAGACCGAGAAGACACTAGTAATATTCCGACCTTGCAGTGTACATAGGGGACAATTACCCCATTCTTTATGTGTATTGCTCCAACTTTTCATCATTGTCTCGTCATGCAGACCCATCACCCATGCTGCCCGCATTGGATTCTCTCAAGATTTCCACCATAATCCCATCATGCAGATGTTGTAAGCATGGGAAATTTGTGATATCCCATCATAATCCCATCATTAAGGTATTGCTTGTAATGATTTCCTCGAATGGAAAATTTTTCCCGTATCAAAACCATCCAGCCAAAGAAAGATTTCCTCCCTGCAGAGAACCTCCATCTGACATTTCAGCACTGCCACCATACAGGAACCCATCGGACTTTTGCCCTCAAAATGCCATAACGAAGGAGAACGAGAAAAAGCAATATAACACAAGAGCCGCCAGATACGCTAATCGGGTCCACCTGGTGACCAACGCTACCGCCTGACCAACACGACCAACAACCGCCCAGGACGCGCACCAAACTTCTCACTTGAAGAGAACGCAAGATTTCTGAGTCCACATGTTGAATCCGAGATCAGGCCCCGAGGAGAAAAAGAAAAGAAAAACATAGGAAGACCCGAGAGATGAAAACAAAAATAGCGGTAACAGGTTCCACATCAAAACAATCCCCGACCTCCACATGGCTTCATCAGGGATCAGTACACCAGGAAAAAGATGTGGGGATGCCGCGCGCCGAAACTGCTGATGCATTTCAACACGGGGGGGGGGCGGTACGAATGCGTGAGGATGACATGTCGAACATGGATCGATCCCAGCGCAAGTACCCCGGGAAATGAGGGACCTAGGGAACCACCCCGAAGGACAACACCACGGCGGCAGAAGAAATACTAGCTGCATATTGCAGACTTGTCGACGCTTCAGTCTTCGCAAACGACTCGCGTGACCCACATGGATGTTGCTTTTGTGCCCCGTTTGGTATCCAGTCACGAAATCGCAACGCGAAGCCATGCGGTGACCTAAGGTGCCATGAATCCTCAGCTGATGCACCATCGGAGACATTCTCATCTGGTTGAGAAACGGCCGTCGTTCTGAGCGGGGCCAATTTTCCGGCAGGAGCTTTTGTCAACGTGGGTATCGCGTGGTGTCCAATTGACCTCTGGCATTTCGTTAGCGCTGGTCCTGCAGAGGAGGTTGAACAGGCTACTGACCGTAAAGTTGGCTGACAAAAAAGTATGGGTTGCTGTAGGCTTCTGCGTTCTTCTCCGCGACACCTTCGTCGGACGAGTCAGAAGCAAAGCCTCTCTCCCTAAGACACTGCCACTCGGCTTCTATATTATTTGCTGTGGTCAGTATGATGCCCCATCGTCACAACTCCAAAATCTGTCTCGTATTAAGGAATCTTGAGAACTGACTGTGCGACTCCGCCTGATCCCTAGTCCATTTGACAAAGCTGATTGTTTCTTTGTCTAGTCCGGCAAGATCTTGGAGATCTGAGTCCTTGCACCCGTGAGAGAACGGGTAGGTACCCCGGTTGCAGTAGTGGAAGTAGGCCAGGAGGATATTCGCTCCTGATTAAATTGTCAGTTTAGAAAACTAGCTACGGTTATGGCACTCTGTGAGTAGCAGGAATAGCGCCTCAAGTGGTCCTTACCGAGATGATATTGCTGGACAACCTCAGGTCTTGCCCAAATCAGCATCTTGCTCTATACGTCAGGTCAACATCAGTGATCGGAACATCAAAGAAGGGTTTTTTTTGAGGCAAAAATTACCTTGTCATTGTTCGCGGTCATTCGATGTTTTCTAGCATAATCACTATCGTGTTTCGTGATGAGGGCAACATTGTGCAGCAGTATGAACGAGACCAAGTAGGTCGTCAACCAGGTGTTCTGATTCTTAGCCTGCGTCATCTTCTGCAGGGCATCCAACGCCTCCCTTCGAAGTTTTGTCAATGTATGGTCGAGAAGCAGCTTGTCTAGCTGCTTGCCTACGCGGTTTAACGTGTCAATATCTCGTTAGTTCCTCAGGATGGATGAAGGCAATGAGAAAGACTTACCCATGACTGGAGGCAGCAGAATCTTGCCGTCGGCCGGCCTGATACCCAGAGTCTCCTCTCCTTTGATTTCAAAGGGTGTCGTCGTCAAACGAATAGCTACCCAAAGGTCCAAAGTCTTGGTGAGCAGATTTCGCTCCTTCATACTGGTTGCCCAATGGTCTCTTCTTGATCTGGCACACTCATATGTCCTCCAAAGAAGCTTCTCTTCAGATCCGAGCAACTTCTTGAAAATATGAGGCTGTGCACTAGTCAGGTACTTGTCGTACGTTGTTTTCGCTGTCGCCACGTCGACCAGGGCCCAAGGACCGATTTTGACCTCACGGCGTTGCGCGCCTTCATACCAGACTCTCTCCAGTTTGTCGCCTTTGATTGCTTTGAACCTGCGGACCTTCACACTAACACCAGGGCTGACGAACCCGTCACATAAAAATATGGATCTGGTTTCGGAGTCCTCCCATTGAGTGATCTCAGGCATCGCCGTACTATCTTTCCAGCGGTGCGTCCAGTCATATCCCTCAACATTGCCTGGTTTGGAAAGCCGCACCTCGACCAATTTCCAGCGACGACAAGGCATTCGATGAATTTTCGTGTTAGCACTGATCTTCTTGCAGCATTCACATGGTGCAGTAACGTCTTCGGGCGATTCTTCATCAATCTCGCACTAGGGTGAACAATTAGCCTTCTCTTCATTAGCTGAAGCTTGCTATTATGACGTACCCTGATACGCTGCATGCGACAGCGAATACAGCTGCCCATGATCCTTGTTTTGGCCGTTCTTTCGCGCAGTTGTGCGTCTTTGAATGGGCCACGTCTTGTCGCAGCAGGCTTCTTCTGGTCAGGCGTCATCGTGTCCGACTCATCTGCCTGGGGTGGTAGGAAATAGTCAAAGCATTGTTGTTGGGCCGTTTCCGCAGATATGAAGCCGTGGGAAGGAGGATATGGCGCTTGGTATCTCGCCACGCTATTCCGGGGGTGAAAGCCCGGGTTGGGCTGTACCATTCCTGGGGCATTCTGACTGGAGCTTGCAGAAGACATGTACGTCGGACTATTGTGAAGGTCGTGGTGCTGGAAGTTCTCGCCTTCTGCTGGCTTCTCTAGCTTCATCAAATGAGGACTCGTTTCTAGTTTGGAAACCAAATCCAGAGCCTGGTAACGCATGTTTGTGTGTGGCGAGGGCTGAAGAATAGGGTGCTGCTCTGTGAATGCTGGCAGATTGGCAGAATCTACAAGACTGGGCGGTGCGGACATTTCAGGGTTGTAAGCAGACACATTCAGATGTTGCGGCATGCCAGACGGTGACTGCAAGGCTGCTGGAAATGCGTGAGAGATGGATTGCTCGTATATTGGCGAAATCGCTTGATAGGCTTCAAGTATCGTGGTTAGTGGAATGCATTTCAGGCAAGGTGAGAAAGGCTTACCAGCGGATGGACCATAGCTTGAAGATGGTGCACAAACACTACCAATCACGTTTCCAATCGAATTGCCGATCGTTTGGAAGAAGGTAGTCCCATTGCACCCTTCATCATAGAGATAGTCTGGCCCAGGTGACTTCTCCTGGCCATTTGAGGTTGAAGCTGATTTTGGGAAGGGAAGACAATCCATATTAGGACCAGGTTTTTGCCTCTTTCTGGATTTGTTGTACGTTTCGTTGTAGTTTTGCTCTTGATATACTGTCGGTGGGTAGTGGATATGTTGGGTATAGTGCTGAGATTGGTCGTGGTAGTACGGTTGGTGGTGCTGGTATTGGTTGTTTAAGTCAAACGCGTCTTGGTGGGGCGAGATACCCTGAAAGGAAAAGGGCGTGGCGTACGACCCTAGTTGGTCCGTAGCGAACCCTGTTGATGATGTGAAGAACGTGAATGACGTTGGATCAGTAGAGGTCAATATTGCTCGTTCCAATCCTGGCTCTGGCAAGCCGTCGTCAAAGGCGCAAGGCCGACGTTTCGAGAGTTGTGCAGTCTAGATAACGAGGAATTAGGCGCATGAACAGACAAGTTCCAGACGATGGAGTCAAGGACGAGATGCAGGGCTGAGGAATATGTCGCGAAGTCAATCGGAAAGTGCTGAGACCAACTTTGCCTAGAGACCACAGCGAAGACAGAAGGGGTTTGCGCTAACACTGTAGCAAGAAAGATGGACCACTGTTGATGAGGACATTGAAGATGATGAAGTTGACGAGGATGAGACGGATCGATGATATACCCATGTAGTTCGCCATTCACCATGGGGCAGGGTGTGGAAAGATCTTACCATGATTGCACGGGGATGGTGTGTTGGACAGCGTCCAGACACAGTACTTGGATCAGAAGTACCGACCGCATGAGGTGGATAACTCAAGACCCTGGAGATGACCAAGCGAAAATGCTCAGTAGTCGCCACGACACGAGCCGACGCCGCAAAACCAGTACCTGTAAGCCCAACAGCGGTATATCGTGAGCACCCTGACCGAGGACAGCGCAAAGACCGGCGCACGCGTGAACGCCTCGTCGGGCTCTGGAGCGCAACCAGGGGTTAGCGTGACCGTCTTTTCTCCCAGAATACTAGCCTCGGACCAAAACGCCGTACTAAAACAGTGGGCCAATGTGCAGCGACCGGTAAATCTAGCGTTGGCTTTCGACTGGGGAAGCGGCTATCAGGTGGAGGAAGCCAGGCTCTGACGATGCAAAGTGAAGAGGGCTGCTAATAAGAAAGGAGGGGGGTAAGCGTATCGGCTTTGGGTTGCAGAGAACAGGAGGGGCTTTGCTGCAGAAAAGCGAGGTACAGGGAAAGTACAAAGAGATTCCCAGGTCCACTACTGAAGTGTACAGAGGCACTCTCGGAGGCAATATTGTCCTTGACCGAGTCCGTGGGGCAAGCACGGTGAGCGTGTCCACCTGTGAACCTCAACACCGGCAGCGACAGCCCGAATGGTACAGACCTTCGAGTGCGCCAAATAGAACGAGTCTGTACCGCGGCAAAAATGCTTTTTCTGCCAGCACGTGCACTTGTGGTTCTGCGAGCCCGGATGGTCTGAGTTGGCCGACTTGTCAGCAAAGCGGTCCGCTACAACAGAAACCTCGTCTTTGTGTCACTGTCGTCGGCCTGGTGTTGCAGGACGTCTGCATATGGCAGAGAAGTGATCCACGAAAATCCAGCCGTGCAAAGGATAAGAGGGCGCGCGTGCATGCGTTCACAAAGCCCCTGTCAAGTGTGCTCTCGTCTGATGTGGGGCTACAGGAAGACAGGGCCGCGCAGCATGAAGAACGGAACTTCCACCGTCAAGAAGCTTCGACCGGTGAAGAGCGACCTGGACGGGTGTAGCTATCATGAACACAAGATTAGCCATTGGTCCCATTGGTTTGAGATAAGAGACTAAATGCAGCCAGGTGGCTGTCTTTGGGAGGAGTACGTAAAGCTCGGTGTGGAAGCATCAACGTCGGCCGGGCAGCTGTGGGAAGCCATGCGGCAGAGTCATTCGTTGCATGGGGTTGCCTTCACCGGTCTGTATTGACGACCCAGCAACAAGTTTAAAGCAAGAGGGGTATGTACGATTGATGACACAACTGGGCCGGTGAGTACGAACATAGAAATGAGCCAGTCCCAAATTGTGCTTCCAACTTCTCGAATAGGTAATTGAAGTACTGAGGTGCGGTCAAGCCAAGCCGGTCTGGTCGAGGTCCACGCTGAGGCCTGTGATGCTGAGATCAGTTAAAAGGAGGCAAAGACCGAACCGAGGGATCTGACCTCAATCGGGGCGTCCTCGAGTCCACCGCTTCCAACCAACCAGTCCGTCTGACTTGGGCAAGCACCCTGAGGCGTGAGTTCGAACTTTGATGTTGCAATGAGCAGGCACGGATTGCACGGTGACCAAGTGGCTGGTGAAGCCGGTCTCTAGTACTGGTGTAAGGAATAGATGGTGGCAGTCTCGGCTAAAGCCGAAGGCGTCAAGGTGAGCGAGGTGATTGAGACAGTCTCGCGAGGCTCAATCCTGCGTGGGTCCACGACAGGAACGAATCTATGCTGTCGGTCTTTGAGAAGATTGCAGCGCCTTGGGTGCTAATCCTGCAGTCTCGAGCTGCAGTGACGATTACAGGGCGAGTGCCGGTGCCAGTTCCCGATCGCAGATTGGAATCCAAGCAAAGTAATTGCGCGAACGCGAACGCGCACGCGAGAGGCCAGGTTGGAAGCGGCCCACAAATGTCCGGATTTCGAGTCGGTCTGTTTTGGAGGTGAGGTTGGCGATGTGGACGAGGTTGCGCGCGAGAGGAAAATATAAAGACCAGGCGGGGGCCTGGAACAAGATGTTTTTTTTTTTTTCGGGCTATCGCAAGACTCGAGAGGACTCATCAGATTCCGGCTTGACCTCGGGGCCGTCGAGCTGACAGGTAATATGTGAACTGCGCTGTAAGTACAGCGGGATAGGGTATGTCACTGTAGCAGGTGGGTCGGATTCGGCTGTGAGGAATGGAGCAGCAGGCGGGATAAAACGTCAGCCATTATCCGATACCTCCCGTTAAGTAAAGTAGCTGCAGATCAGGCAGGTTGGCAAGACAGGCCAGTTCCAACCCAAAGCTGACAGCAAATTATCAGTCACCCAAATGAGGGAGGGGGGGTCCCCGCGAGCGAATGTCAGGACCACGAGACAAGACCATGGAGGGAGAGTACTGCGCAGCAAACAGTTTCCACAGCGGCAGGTATGTATTGCACGTGGAAATGGGCATGGCTTGACTCGACGGGCAGCTCAGAGATCGAGACGCGGGTCGAGGTTGAGGTCGAGACTGAGGTCGATGTTATCTTGGGTGGCCCTGTGCTCTCGCCTGGCCTGTGGAGATGCAGGCATCTTCCTTGTTGTACACATGGTTCGTCAACTTCCACAGGGATCCCTTCACATCAGGCAGTCTTGACCCTGCAATTGCATCACACGGACCCTAATTCCTAATGGTCCATCTCACCTCATCTCATCCATTTCCCTTTGCTTTCCTATCCTTTGCTCACCTTACTTCTAATTCTCTTCTCAACGAAACCACAAGTACCATCTACACGTGCTCACCCCATGGCCAAGGCCCTCGTCATCTGCTGCTTTTGAGGCTGTCAGAATAGCGGTCACTGGTGGCTAAAGATGCAAACACTTAGTGCGAGATTACACCGTCAGCACTACACCTGTTGCAGTGGTTCAGTGTGGCAGAGCAGTTGATCTGATATCTGGCGAGGCTTCACGCTTTGCGACGAATGCCTGTCGATATCCCTCCACTCCACCGCCAACCAATCAGCCGATATGCGGTCCAAACCCAATCTGCACACAACAGACTTCCGGAATCCACGCATCGCCTCGCCTCTGCCAACAACCAACCGGCGATACCCGCCTCATCCCCTCGCCAATCGCTGGGCAGGCAAGTGATCATCTTCCCACCCCAACACCTCCCTATAACCCAGAGGCTCGGGTACGTGGCAACTTGCAACATCAATGTGTCAGTCAGTCAGTCTCACCACCCCTCCCATCACCACCACCACGGGCAGGGAGTGGCTCCCCCTACCTTGGTCTTCGGCCCGGTTGAGCCTCGTACACCCAGCGCAGAGCGACGCTCCCGGATTCCTGCTCACATTTATTCCCACCCGAGTTGACCACGACTGTGTGCGGCTGTCGCTCATGTATGGCATGGCTACCATGGGTGCTTACCTACCCTTGCCCAGTTATCTCCCCTGACGGCTTTCTAGTGCCGTTTCCAGAAAATTCCTTCTGGTCGAAAGGGGGGAGTGGAATGACCTCATGCTCCGATACATGCCGGTTAACACGTCTCCAGCCCTCGGCGGATTTTAAAAATTTGCCATGAACCATAGCTATGGACCAAGGGCCCTGTCAGAGCCAAGCCAAATCCAAATGTCACTCGAACTGTAGGGTAGGTTATGAGCCATGTGCAAGCGTGTGAGAGACAGACGATGGCCATCGATAATTCGGCTGTGAAACGAACGATAACGCACCCAACGCATTGATTTTGCACTTTGGCATCTTCAAGCCACAAGTTTGCCGGGCCCCAAAACTCATCCTTGCTCTTGGAGATGAATTGTTGCTTTTTAACTCAGTTGCCCCGTTTTTCTGCAGACTCCGTAACACTGGCTGGCTGGGCCGCCTGGCCGCCAGCTTCTGCCCCTCATTCCCATCCAATCCTCGCTCGTTAAGCTGAAAGGCAGAAGCAATAAATAAGCCCGGCAAGGTGATTAGAGGTTCCACAGCGCTGGGTACAGTGTGAGGCAGGGGTGAAGCATCGGCTGCCGAGGTAAGGAAAAGATCTTTACCGCACAGTCAGCGTTGCTATCTTACAAACCTTGGGTAGGCAGGCAGGGCAGGTAGGTAGCATGATAGCCATCCCTCCCACCTTCGTAAGTGCAGCTTACTGATGATCTGCTGCATCGTAACCTCCGGCCTGTCCGGAATTTGGGCAGTAAATACTGCCCCTGAACCGCTTGACATCACGGTCCCGTTCACAGCGAGATAGATGAACCAAGTCGAAAACCTAGGTATTAGGCAATATTTTATTGCCGACATTCACATATGGAGAAGGCCATGGCCATGTGGAGGAAGCCACTGGATGTGCCTAAAATTGAGTGTGGCTGAAGTCCTTTGACAGTAGTTTGCTAACTCCCGTGTCCTGTGCACTCCTTTTGGCCCAAAATCGATCCGCGGTCGTCCCAGGAGTCTGGCTCGCTGCAGCAAGGGCGCTTCTCACGCATGTGATTCTCTGCAGGAAGGCTGTAGGTAAGCACTGGCATCATCCGCATCATCCATCCCACACTCGTGCATAGTTCTGGATCAACAGCCGCCATCCATAGTCTGAAAATTCCTAGGTATATTGACACGGCCTCCGCTATTACACTCAATGCATCACGAGCATATCAGCGTCAACGTCACCAAGATCGCGGGCCGACAAGACCACACAGCCAGACCAGGACCACACGAGAGTGAATTGGCTTGGACATACTCAAAACTGTTTATCAGCTCTTCAAACTTAGAGACCGCCGGGACGTAAAACGATAAGGCGCACTGCATATGTGCATTGACAAAGTGCTCTTTTCGCAGAAGCGATTCGCTCGGCAACCACCGTGGACTGACATACTACGCAAGATCACGCGGCAAGCGAAACTGTGTCTCCCCGCTGAATCAGTCGATCTGACGAAAACCAAGAGTCTTGACTGGGAAAATAACTAACCTGCAGTAGAGAGACAGGTCAGATTACTAAATGCTTATTCCTTCCCCTCACTCTCAAGCTCTTAGCTCCTTTCCTTCTGTTGCGAGCTGCCGAGGCTTGGGGCATATTATTCAAATCGGTCTCAAATAGCTCGACCCCGGTGCTGTTGCCATGTAAGAGGGTGCCTGTTCTAATGCCTGGCCTCGCCTTCGGACCCCAGGCGACAAAATATGCGCAGCGCACGTCCATGTCAGGAACGTTTTTGAGTTTGGGAAGTGAGACCGCACCGTCATTTCCCGATTGCCATAGGAGGACCCAATTTGGCCTATTGGAAGTTTATCTATAGATGCATTTGGGAACGATGTTGTGAAAATGAACATCTGAATGTGCGCGGCGGTCTGTCCTGAGTGGCGCACCATCTTAACCACTGCTGAGGGTAGAGACATCAGAGTCCATTGATGATGGTCGCATCCCTCACAGGCACTCCACCTTGGCTGTCACACATGAGAACGTTTATGACCTCGGGGTGGTGTCTGCAAGAACGATGAGTTTTGTCGCATGGCCAGATTCCGACCCAATATGACGCTGTGACCGATTTTCAACCGGCTTCTTATTGACGAGACATTTCGCATCGTATTCTACGCAGAAAAAGCCCGCACTTGTTGTTCATCGTTTCTATAAACCCCCAGAGGGCATTCCGAACATTGCGGGCAGCCTAACGGCAATGTGATTCTCTTCAGCAGCACGCACCCCAAGAATTCGTTCGCCGACCGCAAGGATGGGTGCGCTGGTCTCTCGTGTATCGTGTGACTACATTGCTGCCTCTCGCCCAGACTATGTTGGCCTTCTCGCTTCCCCAATCTCGTGATCCGGCGTCAAACGAGACACTAGCCACACTACATCACCGAGGCTCATTTCCCATAGGGCACCTGTTGTGCGGCATCATACGCATCGTTGTGACGATGTGCTAGAAGACTAGAACCCAAGCTGGAAGATGCGCCAGCAACGATACACAGTGGCTTAAGCTATGCATCCCACCCACACTCATAACAGGACGCTTGCGAAAGCGGTGATACGGAGGCCGTAATGGCTTCAATTGCTACATAATATATTGAAATTTTCTTTTTGACCTGCATGCGCCACTGCATGGAACTAGGAAGCAGTACCGATTGGCAGTCCCAGCGGTCCACTATCTCTTTCCTGTCACCCGTGCAGGACAGTGCATACCCGCCCTGCTCGCTCGGCTCGCCTGCAGGTTGCAGGATGCCTGGATTGGATTTTCTCTTCCGACTCCTCTGGTCTTCCTTTTCAGACACCCCTTGAGCAACAGAAGAACTTGTGAGGTACATGAAGCCTCCTAGCGAAGTTTTGATTTGCAGATGAATCTCACACTGTTGATACTTTGTCTTTTGTTTTGATATATTCCAAGACAGAAGAAACTGCGGATCCGATTGCTGCACATCTCCCTCCTATCGTGCTATCGGATATAAGCCGTCGTTGAAAATGACATCAACCGCTGGCCATTGAAAAAAAGCCTCATCGAATACCACGGTAGCAGCTTGCCGCCGAAGCTGCTTCGAGTTGCTGGTTCATTATCTGGGTCTTGCTGTATCTCAACCGAGACCAATTCAGAAGCCACAGCAGTCTACTTTCTGGACGACTCCGACCAAAGCTTCCTCGCCTTTGCGGTATTCTGATTAACTCCACCAGCGAATCGGCTGGTCTTCTACCTAGGTACGTCAGTGGAATTCAACTTCGACCCTCTTGTGCGAGACGCTTTGAACAATTCGGATCACCGCAATCGCATGGCACCCACGACTAAGCGACCTGGAAATATTTGATTAAATTTCTGCCCCCAATTATACGAAACGTGGCCCTCTCTACTCCGGTCGATGTTACGTCCAAGTTCCACCAACGAAGCAGCCATGCCAGGAGCTCCAGAGGCTACGTGTGATCTGCTCATAATATCACAGGACACACGCAGGCGGGGACAAGTACCGGACGACGATGTCTCGAATTCGCCTCATCAACTGCCCCATACCCGGGACTTGCCTTGTTGTAAGGATACGCGGAACTGTTGACGACTACGAGCCGTGGATGGCCAAGGTGGAGCGACGTTCCGCACCGGTGTGAAGACTCGACCTGACCGCCGGATCTCTGCAGGCCAACGGAGGCCTGCGGAAGACGGCCTGCATCTTCTGTGCAGCCTTCTTTGTTGTTTTGATCACTTCCCCAGTAACAAGTTTGCTATTGATCCTGCAACAAGAACCTAGCGAGCGGAGTCTGCAGAATGACACCCTTAGTTGGCAACGCTGGTCCAACCTCGACATAGGGCGCGAGCTGGACATCTTGCATGAGCAATTAAGCGAGCCTGAGACCGGTGAGAAAATGAAGGAAGTCACGATTCAGGGCACCCCGGTGAGGTTTAGTGAAGACTTTCTCTCCCTCCTCCTACAAGACCCTAGTCTACGACTTACCCGCCTGCGGACATTTTGTTGCACAGTACATCCACGAGACCGGGGAAAGTTCTGTCACTTGGCACCTCCATCAACTACTAGCCGGGCTTGAGGTCTTCTGGCCTACTTGGTAGCCTTTGACTAGGTCAATCTCGAGCGAATATGCCCGCATATACGAATGCGAAAAGATATGCGACGGTCAGTGTGGAAGCCAATGATACTCAGCTCGCGCGCGCATCCTTCAGTTCAAGCGCCTCAGGGCCATGGTCAATGGTAGTCGGTCTTGGAATCTCGGACATCTCGATTAATGATCCCCTCTGACTGGTCATGCAAGGCTGGAGTCTTGGAAGGGCCATTTCGAAGAGCTGCTTGGAGTTATGTGTCCGAAGAATCACACGCGGCGACGATGACCGCAGTAGCTTGGGGTGACGATTTTATATTCTGCCGTAAGTGTCCAGTCGATTGATTGGCAACATGGTGCAAGTCTGAGTGGCATACCGCACAGCCACGAGGCGGCGCAAGGCGTGAAACGTACCATTGTGAAGGCCATCGAGGTCGTCCGATACCTTAAGAGTATTTAAGATGACAAGGTTGTTTTTAGCTACCCAATACAAGGAAATGTGTCTCTCATTATGAACCTCGAACGACGCATGGCAGATAGCAGCTTATTAGAGCTGCCGTGACAACGGTCATTCTCTGGAAAACCAGTGGATCGTCTCAGTCAATCGGACCCTACATTGAAGCTGATAGAGAGGTTGCTGTTGCGCTTGGTCACAGGCCAGTTTTGCCCGCTCTTGTCCATATCTCACCTCTCATGGATAGATGGCCCCACCTACGTCGTTGGTCTGGCCGTGTAGTTACTTCGACTATCGACGCAAGTCCTGAATTTTTTGGGGGGGGGGGGGGTTCTTCCCGTCTACCTATGCCACCAAGCATTTGGGGCCATTTACTGAACCGACATGGACTATGGACTATTTCGATGCACGTCCTAGAGTACGCCTTTGAGGAGGCGGCCGCGTATGGCTTCCACGGACCATTCCAGCGTTTGTGATAAGTTGACTGTACATCGCGAGACTGGTGAGTAATAGCAGGTTATCCGCGGACTTTCCAGCCTCGAGTGACTTGCTACCTGTCTCTAGGTACGTAGTCAGTCAATCGATGGACCCCGAATACGTCTGCATGTGGTCTGCATGTGGCTGGTCAGGGAAGCAATGTACGGTACACCTACCTACCTGGTACTTACTTACTTCTACCTAGCTCCTTCTGACACCATTGACTTAGGTCGTATGGGCAATCACCCAAGCCTCGGCTCCACGCGCAGCTTCATCCTCTTTTTCCACATCAATTGCCTTTCAAAAGTATTCACCGCCTCGTCTCGCGGACTGCTGATTCTGGGATCGCTACGCGCTGAGAGTCTCGAAAAGCATTCTACTAACGGGTGAATGTTTACCACGTCAGTGAATCCCCTTCACTGCTCTTTGATGGACACGGAAAATATAGCCAATCGGTGAGATGTCCCTGCTACTCAGCGCCGCTCGTCATTTGCCTCCACCACCGGATTCGTACTGACCATCGTCTTCCATGACAGGTCACCTGCCGACCGATCTTCACTACCTTAAATTATCCGAACGCATTGTCAGCGAATGCAGAGGAAGCCCTCTTGAGGACGCTTCCACCTTCAGCCTAATTTTCGGCCCATTGGACGTTAGCGGTCGGCAATCGGCCACCTAAACTTGGGACAATCGACAGTCTCGTGATCTACATCAACACCCAGGTTGCGAGTCCTTCCACATGTACGAGACAGGTATGTACAGCTGAAGACTGCCATCGGGCAGTAATACATCACACTTGACCACAGAGATCGAGGTACTGATCAAGGTTTGTGAATTAGTTCCCACCCGAGCTCAGTCACGCGGTCTACGACCTTCCTTCTTCGAAATTTTCTTGCATACACAACTGCAAGAAGCTGGATCCCCTCCCTCCACTGCGTTCAATGACTTGGTTGCTGTCTCCACACAATCCCGATCTTTCCGTGTCGCCTACTAGCTCATGGACCAGGTACTTGACCTGCTAGTCCACTACCGGCACGGCTCCTACTGGTCCGCTCTCTGTCCCACCCTCTGGCCCACCTGTTTCTCGGGTCGGCCCATACCGTTACCGTTGTCTTGGCAGCTGAAGACCCATCAGCCGAAGTATTGTGGGGACTCGACGTTAATGAGCAGGGGGTCGCCCGTGAAGTAGTGAAGAAGCGAAGAAAAGCAACAGTGAATACGCGAGCTAGGCTTGGCAAGGTTTGTCTCTGCCTTGAGATAACCCCTCGCCCTCTCTTTCGAGGTGCGAGCGACCATCCCCAACACAACGGTTCCTGAGCTTAGGGAGAGACAGCATACATACATACACTCCCTGAAAGACTCGGAAGGTCCAGCTCAAAATGGATCTCAGCACCCAGACTATACACGATGTGATACATCCAACAGCAGTCTTCCATACGCCCACGCCTCATAAGAATTTGATTGAACAACGAGTCGAGAACATCGCGAGACCATGGGAAGACTCGCAGCTCAACCCGAAGAATCGAATCGACAGTCTCGACCCTCCAAAGCACCCTTTGTGGAAGCTTGACGGCTGTGCTGGCCTGGGAACCCAATTTTATGCGATACCTTTGTTTCTTGGAGAGGTCCCGCCAATCAGGTGCGATGCTTTACTCTCTGAGGATGTTACAGAAGAACCGACGATGAGAAAGCTGCTCGACCTGGATACGGTATTCCATGCTCGCGATTGCACGCGACTCCGGCGGCAAGGTATCTACTCCTATGTTCTCAGAGCGTTGCAAGCATGGACGGAAAAGCATGGACACGAAAAAATCAGGGAGCTGTACTATGAGAGTCCTTTCGGCAGTCGTCTCGTTTTTGGAAATCTTCCAATGAAGGTTGAGGACGTGGACATACAAGTCAGATACCATTGGGACCTCGAAAGTCATTACAACACCGTTAATGAGCTGACGAAGATGTGGGAGGGCCAAGTAGACATCAAGTCAGTACCTCCAAGTCTTGACATATATGATTTGGTCTTTGTCCGGCAACTGCATGACAGCGTCTGTGTCGTTCGACATCGGCAAGACGCAGATTTCAGCAAGGAACGACCTAAGCAAGAGGCTTTGTGGGTGCTGAAAGCACTCACGAGCAGCGTCAAATTCATGTATCATGAGCTTCGTGTCCTGCTGACGATGCCGGCGCATCCAAACATCATCTCGTCACCGGTTCGGCTGGTTACCAAAGCAACGCGCATGAACAAGAAGCGAACAGTTGTGGTAGGTTTCCTGATGCCATTTCACTCTGGCGGCGGTCTACGAGACGAATTGCCACTTTTGCGAGTCAACCATCTGCTCAAACTCCAAGATCAAATCCGATGGGCCAGGGATATTTGTTCTGGGATGCTTCATATACGATCACAGGCGCACACTTACTATCCAGATCTACGCCTGGATCAGATCGTCTTTCCAGCCGATAAGAAGCGCCCCATAATCGTCGATATGGAACAAAGGGGTGTGTGGTGCGAGTTCGGTTCGCCGGAGGTCAATGCCATCGACTATATAATGGCATTGTCCATCGACGAGGAAGAAGAAGATGAAGGTGACACTGCGGATCACTCTGAGTTTGGGTCAAAAGGTTCCTGGCCCTCACGTCAACGTTCCCGCGACATAATGCAGCGGCTCCTTCCCAACTACCGAAAGCTCTGCAACCCGGATGACTACTACGACAGTCCACCCATGGGCTACAATATCCCCTGGATATGCCTTACTTGGAACGAGCAGGAATATGCGGTGGTGTACATGCTGGGCCGGCTCCTGTGGTGTATCTTCGAGGGCATGTCTGCTCCTCAGCGTGGGGCTATCTGGCAATCGTATCATAACGAGCCAGAATTCGAATTTCCAGAGTTTCGCTGCACGCCGCCCGAACTTCGAGGCCTGATTGATCAATGTACCCGGGGACGGAGGTGCCAGTTAAGCAACTACGTTGTCCGCAAGGGCAGCAAGATCGTCCTTAGAGAGGATCCGAGGGGTCATGGTTCGCCATCACAGATCAGGTCTGTGGCAAAGGGCTTCTGGATGAACGAAGTGAGGTGGGCCGAAGAGTTTCTGTTAGATAGGGAGAAGCAGATAAAGCAGGGCACTTGGGATGACAACCACTTTGGGCGACCGACATTGGCAGAGATCGATGAAGCTCTAGGAGTGTTGCAGTCAAAGATGCGGGCATAGGGAGTCACAGACCCGAGAAACCCATGGTATTATCACCTTTTTGTTCAAATATTCCCTTTTATCTCATCTGTGGTCATTTGATTGAAGGGAAGGTAACGAGTAGAGTATTGCAAGGAACCCAACAGCTTGAGTCGGAGGTGCCGCAAGAAGAAAGACAAACAAGAAAGCTAGCAGTGGCTAATTAGAAAGCGCTTTATCGTCACCTTCGGCATGCCATGTCATACGTTAATCATTCAAAGCCATGTTTGTGCTTAACATGACAATGAGCAAGCTGAGAATAAGATGTTGTTGACCATCAGGCCAGAGGTATCTAAGCTGTCGACACAATAACGCCCGCGTGCGAAGAATACAAGGTTCAGTGTTCATACATTGGCACGAGAACCGGGGCAAGCCCGTTTATTCTCCATTCCATGTCTGCCAAATTTCCAGTCTTGCCCACAACCAGCGCGGCTTCTATCGCGCCCTCTTCGGTCCTCCCTGACGTCCAGTCCCCTCGTCACCACTTCGCTTGCTCCCCGCGGCGCTGCTCCTCTGGCCTGCAGCCTGCGGGCGACTGCTCCTCATCAGCGCAATGAGGTTGCGCAGTTGTATCATAAATGCGGTTGGCGGTGCGTACGTCGTCAGTCTGGCCTCGATATCTTCTAGCGTCTCGATCCACTGATTCTGCTCCGGGAGGTGGGCGAGCGAGCCGAGGATGAAGGACGTCGAGGTCGGTGTAGTTTGGGATTCCATTAGGCGGAGGTAAAGGTTGTTGTTTATTGATCCTGGCACAGGGGTCATCCTGCTGCTGCTGCTGCTACCGCCGCCGCCACCACCACCTGTGGCGGTGCCGCTCGTAGTGATGTCGCGATTCCATTCGAACACGACCGTGTACAGAATTTGCACCAGCGTGCGAGCTGCACTGGCTCGCTCTGCTGGCGATGGCGCGTCCTCTCTGTTCTGGAGGAGGTACTGTATCGTAGTGACGGCACGAATAATGTGCGTCGCTGCCCAGGCGACGTCCCGTGGTCCTTCAACACTGTTGGCGACTTCAGTCTGTTCTGAAGTGCTCTTTCGATAGTATGCGTCTAGCTCACGGAGCACTCGGTCGACGTGCCGTTGTATGCTCCGAAAGCCATCTCGGGCTTTGGATGTCGGTCCAAGGAGCTTCAGAAAGTAGGCAAAGAAGTCGTTGTTGGTCATGAGCATTCTTGCTACCGTTTTGGTAAGATCGTCACCGGTGATGATGTCGTGTTGCTGCAGTAATGAGTTGCGGTCCTCGAAGATGTCTGGGCGGAAATGCTTGACGGCGTAGTCGTCTGCGTCCGAGTCACCCACAGCCGCCAACAGTTCTCGTGTCTCTTCCAGGCGGACAGGATTGACGTTGGCATGAGACTCGGGGGATCCCACGTCGCAGTGCAGGTTGCTCGCCAGCAAATCGAGGTGAAAGGTTGCGATCTTCTCAAAGGGCCGGTCCATTTGTGTCGAGGCGCCATCTGGTCGGAGTTTTTGGACTGGCTCGTCGAGTATCTTGTCGCCGGCGATACGGTTGAGCAGGTCTAGGAGATATATCAGGTGCTTGCATGGCTTTGGACTGTCTCCCATGCAGTTGCATCTGGCCTCTCGGTATTTACTGGTGAGAGAACCTATTCGGATGGATCTAGGCACTACTTCGTGGAGTTGGAATGCGTAGAACTGATTGTCTTCCTGGTCTTGATTGAACTGACACCATTGAAGAACGAGTGGTGGCGGTTCCGAGGCTGGGGTCTCGCGAAAAAGTTGTCTTACGTCTGACTGCGTCTCTGGATCGAGGTTCGAGATGTCGTAATTGATCATGGTGTATGGTGACGAGACGACTGTCCGGGTGTCCTCATCCTCATCCTCATCTCCCTCCATCGAGGCATCACTGCCTACATCGTCATCACTAGATGAGTCCGGTGCCACAGGGACGCTTCTGGGAATTTCGCTCTGGCCGGGTGGAACTAGCTGTTGGCGGCGGGAACGTGTAGTTGGACCCATGCTTCCGAGTGAAAGCCGACTGAAGTGAGATGTGTGGAGAGCGAAAGACATCAGAGTGAGACTGCTTATAAAGGGCAGAAGGCTCCTATAGTAAGTTACACACAGCAGAGACGAAGAAGCAGTTGTCTCACATGTGTCCCGGACTCTACGAGTTGGGTAGCCATACCTATATATTATACGGCCCCCAACTCAAGGCCGAGCTATGTTGGTGTTCAAAGCGATGGTGGGTTGGAAGAAGAGGTGTGGACAGTGAGGTCAGGCCCAGGGACTAGGCTGAGTGGGTCTGAGGCTGATCTTGTATCCTTGTACAGAGTACCTAGGTACGCTTCCCATCCTTCTGATAGAATATTGATCCTGAGCTCACTTGAGCCAGTTTGTTCCACCGGAAGCGGACCAGAGTGAAGGAGCCCACTGTTTGGACAGCTGCCGGCGAACCAGCAATCTCTCGCCCTCATCGGTGGTAATAAAGACCTGCAGACAAATACCTGATGACGGTTGTCCATTGGCAGCTCACTCGTTGTGCCGGACGGGATGATATATCCGGTGAGACGACCAGATTATGAGTCTGAAGATTCTGTATAGGCAATATGGAAATGAAGCCTTGGCCAACGGAGAGGTGTAGCCTGTGTTTGTTTGGATGAACAGCGACGATGCAACAGAGCAACGTGCCGTATCCCTGTGTCGACTACGAGGGTTCACACAAGGAGCATCCAATACCTGGTGAATACTTACCTAGCCAAAGAAAAAGGGGGCCCACCGACCTGACTAGGCAGGAGACGAGGATAAGTTGACGACATTGAAGATGACCACAGAACGAGTGCTTCCCCAAATGCAGGGGAGGGTTGCTTACGGCGCAGCATCACTCCCACAAACATGGGTCCAGGTTGCATGGCATATGGAGACGTGTCAGCCCTACCTGGACGTTCTGTTGAAAGACTTGGAAGTAGGTGTAGGTGGTGAGCCATGTGGACCATGAAGGAACGTTTCTATTTTGGTTCCAGAACGGGATGGATCGCGTGATGACCTTGGTGACGGAAAGGAAGCGGCATTTACCAACTAGTCCGTAGGACACACGTGGGAGACCGCCCATGAAGCCCGGGCATGGTTCAAGTACAGTCCAGTCCAGTCCAAAGATCTAATATCCCGTAGATGAACTGCCCATTATGTACCTAGGCAGGGACGTGGTGGCCTATCTTGATGGGCAATCTCGCGCGCGACGAAAGACTGCGCAGGTAAGAACCTCCCCGGCTGCCAACAGGCAGACTAGAGATTGGGCTCGGTCTGCAGGATGAGAGGCTTGCTACCAGGGACAGTGCGTTGCTGCTGTACTTAGTTCGTGCAATACATTATAATTAGCCTGAAGCGATAGGGCGTTGGTCCGAGTGACTTTGGCGAGAATGCGGTTGAGGTCGAATGACGTTCTGAGCCACGTCGGGAGGATCTGAAGAAGACGACCGTTTGCAGTCCCAGCCTGGTTAGACCAACCGTCGTGCGGAGCTTTCCATGCAAGCATACCCACCCTATATCGCAGTACACAGTACCGCGTAAAATTCATGAGGATTGATTGGTTACCAGAGGCAACATCCCAGTTCCTGGCAGACAACCATCAAGGATGCTCTTCCTCCTGCTACACACTACACGACTTTGCTAGCCCGCTACTATGAGGACAGTTCACGATGATGTGACAAGGCAATCTGTACCATGGGCTAGAGCTGACAGACAATGGCCATCTACACCTGCCCCTTTGCGCAGCGTTTCTTCCATGAGGGTGTTGATAAGACGCCGTCATAAGGGAAGTCTATTTTCTGATTTGGGGATGTTGGCCGTCTCCTCACTCCTCCTGGGGCACTTTGTCTTCCTTCTCGTGACCGTCACTTCAACACATCCGGCTAATACCCGACTTGTTCTGACTACGGAATCGTGGCCCAAGTGTGATATGCCTGCCTGCCCAACATGTCAGACTTCACATGCTAGCAAAATAATCATATTCGTGGCTTGCCGTCTCTGATCTAAGCGCTGTGCCGCTCAGCCCAAGATAGGTCACCTGTGTGGCCGCCAACGCATGAATCCCAGTTTATCAAACTTACTCCCCAAGGGCCATTTTTAAGTCGAGGCATTCTTCACTTGTGACGAGCATTGTCCAGGAATAATTTTCATCTCTGCGAATATCAAGCCTGCGCCTCCAACGCACGGCCAGTTGCTCAGACCATCATGCCTTGGTCTTAACTCTGCCAGCTCATTGCAGTGACCAGTCTGGCTGACCAATTGTCCACAGTGTGGACGAAAGTGAAGACTTCATCGTAAATGGTTCGGCGAAATGTGCGAACCATAATATATGGCTGTACTTGGTGGGTTGCTCCAGGCTCTACCGCCGGGGGCATGTAGGTGCCCTTCGCCCGGACACGGCGTCTGACAACAAATGCCATGCTTTCAATGCGACCACCAGGCCGGCAATTAGGTAAGCCACTGATGCCTCTGCAACTGGAGAAATATGACGGCTTAGATGCTGTGTTTCCATGAATCAATAACATAGAACACCGCAAATCGCTCGCCAGCGAACATCTATACATGCGGTGGGAAACTATCGCCAACCAGCGTAGCCCAAAGTTGGCAAGAATATGCGAATCGATTCCAGTCCCCTCATTTCGGGCGTCGGAGCGAGCCCTAAAACCGTCTTCCATCAAGAAGCACGGCTGATGGCGAACGATTCAGGCAAAATTAATGAATGAATGCTGTTTTGATGAAGTGTTAGAGAGTTACGGTACTCTAGCTTACCTCGTCTCGCTCGCCTGGAGCTGCGAATGAAGCTCATTACTAAGCCTCAATTTGCGCCGAGATGTCTCTCGGGGACTTTCTTGTTGTCACCGATTACTCCGAGCCCACCGCAGCGGCATCGAACCTTGCCTGTCTCGGAACACTCACGCAACGTCGGAGCCGAGTGGCTGTGACTCACGTCGCTAGGCTCCCGACTCAACTCTATGGTTCGGGCGAGGTGAAGATTGCCGACCCGACTGGTTGGTTGCCTCCCACGCAGCCACGCCGTCCATTTCGCATATGGCAACAAGATGACTCCAACGGCCCAAGCCGCGCGTCCGCAACCGAGCCTTGTGAGTGAGTGGTGGCGAATGTTGTTATGTTCTGCAAAACATACTAGGGACTTTTGAACATGTGCACAATGTGGCAGTGCGATCTGTGCGGGTGTGTTCGAACGCCTTCTGCAACATTCGAGATGTGCAACGGGAGGTGTGGCAGGTATACGGCCGCCGCGTCACCCTTTTCAGGCTTCCGCCGCTTGGCTACCTATCTACCTAAGGACCTAAGGCACCTATCCGGGTATCCTACCATAGCAGCGCAATGGGCAGTGTCAGTGGGCTGCCAGACTCCAAGACGTTTTAGCTGGGGTTACAGGGATCAGCAAAGCATATTCGCCTCCCGTCCGACGTGGCTGCATTGACAGGTGGGTCCATGCTCTGACTTTCATATGCTCAGAGAGAGCAAGGCAGGCGAGGTATGCGTATTTCCGCATACGTACGTTTTGCCTTTGCCTTGAGGACTCCAACATGTCTGTAGGTTGATGATCTATAAAGCCCGGATCCTCGTCTCCTGCGTATGACGTTTTGTTCTCCTCCTTCCTCGTCAACAAGTTGATAATCCTCTTCAACATCTCTCCAACGAGACTTCCTAATCACCATCACCTACCAACTTCACACACACACACACAAAGGTATAAACATACTTTGCTCACATTCGAACAACACACAACACGAAATCATCACAATGGCTTGGCCAAATAACAATTTCAATGCTTTCTGGGAAGCAATGTCTGGTGGTCCCAGTCGCCCTCCGCACCACCACCAACCTCGCGGCGCAGGCGTCGATCACGCCCCTCCTCCGCCTTCCGACCTTCCACCTTTCATGAACCCAGACTTCTGGAATCGCTGGTCCCAGCGCCCTGGATGGGAGAACTTCGCAGGTCCCTCAGAAGGTCCATGGGGTCATGGTCCTCACGGCCGCCATGCGCACGCTCACGGGCGTCGCCGAGGTGGTCGAGGAGGGCGCCATGGACGCAACAGTGGCGAAGACGAGCCTGAGCGTGGCGCATCAGTTCGCGACATCACAGACGATGAAGCTTTCCCACCAGAATACATTTCAGATGAAGAGGTAGCCGCTGCCACTGCGGCCGCGGAGGGAGAGAAGAAGGACGCCAGTGGCGAGAAAGACGGTAGCCCAGACACAATGATGCAAGACGACACGGCAGACCCACCCGAAGAACTTCCGAAGCCAGACGAACCCTCCCGCCCGCGACATGGTGGACGCCATGGTCGCCGCGGCGGCCGTGGAGGATTTGCTCGTGAGGGTTTCGGCGGCCACCATCACAAGCGCGGTAGTCCTCGTGGAGCTCATCATCGCGGCCCCTCACCCTTCGGCGGCCTTGGCTTCGCTGGCGAGCCTCGCAGGCGCTCTCGCGGTCCTCATGGTCATCACCACGGTCCCCCGTCACCGCCCCCATTCTTTGGGGCCTTTTCCGGCCCTCACCGAGGACCCCACGGCCCTCATGGCCACCACCCCCGCGGGCCGCCTCCTCCCTCTGGCGGTGCTTTCGACCTGCGCGGGCTCATGGCCGCACTGGCAAACCACCCTGCGGCACACCAGTTGCGCGAGTACATTGAGCGTATGCAGCGGGGCACAATGAACAACGATGACAATCGCGCCATGACGCCTGGTAGCTCCGACGACGAGGACGGCATGGATGCTAGCTTTAGCCCGCCCTTGGATCTGTTCGAGCAGGCTGACCGTTGGGTGCTGCACCTTGCGGTTCCGGGCGCGAAGAAGGAAGATGTAGGCGTGAACTGGGACGGCGACAGATCGATGCTTGGCATCAGTGGTGTGGTATACCGACCTGGTGACGAGCAGTTCCTGCAGGGACTGGTCAGTGGCGAGAGGAGCGTGGGATTGTTCTCGCGCGAAGTTAGACTACCTCCTTCCGAGAAAGAGACGAAGGAGGAGGTTAATTCTGACGGGATTGAGGCGAAGATGGAGGAGGGCGTATTGGTCATCACGGTGCCCAAGGTCGAAAAGGACTGGACTGAGGTCAAACGGGTGGAGATTCAGTGATTGATTGGACTTTAACTGAGGCCGGACGACAGCGCTTCTATCTTGGATGTACACGTAACGTGGTTCATGAAGAAAGTTGACTCTTCCATTGCGTAATTTTCTGGTGTTTCGGTGCTCTGGAGCTTGCTTATTGGGTTTTTATTTTTTTCGCAGCTGCTTCCCTGCACGGGAGAGGTGAAGGCACCTGCATGTCACCATCCAAACTTCAAGTTTACTAGACTAAAAAAAAAAAGAAAAAAAAGAGCCACTGCGGCAAAATTATTAAAATATTGTCCCACTATTGATATGCTGTATCTGTGCACGAATACAAACAAGGCTTGCGCATCGAAAATGTACCTATTTAGTCATTCAATAAATCATGGTTTGCTCAAATCCACGCCTATAGCCGATGCCCGGCCCCCCCCGGTAGATATCATTTTCAAAGCACAATATACCAGAGCAGATCTACTTAGCCCTTGTACTTAACGTCCTTGAACAATGCAGGACGAACAGCACGTAGCTTCTCATCGTTTGCCCGAGGTCCACTGATTAGAAAGTAAAAAGTGCACTTTTCAGGTCGGTGGTGTCAGTCAACACAACATCAGGGTTACCGGGACGTCAGCACCTGCAAATCCGTTCGTATATGATCCGGCATTATGATCAGAGTTGCGTTTGGGTGTGGGGCCGGATTGAGAACGTGGATGACATCTCTATTGACAGGGTGGAATCCTTTTCGCTTCCCTGGCAAAGTCTGAACAGTACAGTAGTGCTCAGGCAGTTGTGTAAACCTCGTCTAGTGCCCCAAAAGATCGTAGGTATCTTTCAAAAAGGCCTGCATCTTGTGTGATCCTTCATAAATATACTCAGACAACTCATCTGAGCCGATGTTGTTGGCCACACGCTTATGTTGCAACGCATGTGCCGCACATAACCCCAACACTGTTATGCCTGGATGGCGATTGTCGCTCACAAAAACACGAGAAGGTCCACTTCCCCTGCTACTGTGGTACATGCAGGTCAGGCCAGGGGCGGTCAATCTTCATGGTCCGAACATGCGGAATCGAGAGCGCGATGTGGACACTGGGGCCGAATGGACTGCGCCGGCTGACAGAGCACTTCACAAGGCTGGCGGCTAAGGCTGGCGGCTGGGGGCGGACACAAGCCTTATGTACAGCAGATTCCCCGTAAGGGTTGTCTTTGTCTCGGTGCTTCTCCTTTCCTGTCATTCAAAGGTCGGTTTCCGTACGTGCGAAATGGCCGGTCGAGGACAAGCAGCCGGGGCAAGTGATCCGCGAACTATTCTCGGATCCCTGACCACAACATTCACCCCACCGTCGACTTGCCTTACAATCTACCAATTTTCTACTAACGCAGACCGAGGAGGATTCGGGCAGATCTGTATACCGGGGGCTACTGATGTCCAAGATGCCACACAATGTTGGCCTTCGACAACAGCTGGAGCAGCGACCCCCTATACTGAATTCAACGGCTGGGGCTTCTACTCTCCGGGCCTATACTGTCCTTCAGGATATACCAGCGCATGTACTGCAACCTACGAGGGGGCAGCTGACTGGCCACTGCAGTTTCCTATGGCCGAAGGCGAGACTGCCGTAGGTTGTTGCCCACCGTGAGTCGAAGTTACAGCAAGACCGCACAGTGCGTTCATGGAGTGTATGAGTGCTGATAGCAGAGTTCTTTCCCTCGCACAGTGGCTTCTCCTGCGTCAATACGCCTCCTGCGCAGCAGACATGCGTCACCACCCTCAACTCGAGTAAATCGATAAAGATGGCCTCCTGCAGCGACGGTACACTTCTGGTTACCGATACAAGTCTCCCCTTTGCGCACGTGGCCGGGACTACCTCGTCGGTGGAGGTGGAAACATTCACGGCGTGGGCGCCCATGATTCAAATCAATTGGCGTAGTGCCGATCGGGTGCCGGTTCAGACCTCGCGCCCTACAGCCACCGCAACATCGACCATTACGGGCGGTGGTGCGCAGCAGAGCACCTTGATCGTCTCAGCCGGGAGCACGACTAGTACCATCTCGGGAGGAGCGATAGCTGGAATTGTCATGGGCGCAACTGCGGCTGTCATTGTTGTTAATGTTTTTCTTTGGTGGTATTTTATTTCTTATGCGAAGACGAAACAGAGACGAGGAATGGCACTGCCGTCGCCCCCTGGAGGAACTGTTGTTGGCCAGTCCAAGATGGATATGCCGGCTTTCGAATTGCATGTGCGTCCCACTGAGCTTCCAGAGAACGGCATGTATGAGCTTCAAGAACCTCGCGCGGAGATCGCTGGGCATTAGAAGAGACAACCTAGATAGAACGACTGTCTAATTTTCTTCATAGATGCTGAGGATGCTAGCAGGTAGCATGATCGTTGTCGCATCTTGGTCAAACTACCTGTGTGAACACATAGGAAAAAGGAACGTCGTCGAGAGCCAGGAAACAAACAGTGTGGCGAAAAGCGGAGTCTATTGAGTGTGGCGTGTGGCTGTGGCGATGCTGTGGCCGGAAGGAGCCGACTACCTAGGTACCTAGGCCGCCTAGGTACATAGTAGCCCAGGATGTGCTGGGTTGCCTGTGGCAACGGTTCATAGCCACAAGGGCCTCCCATGAGCACCACTTCTTCCAAGTCTGTTTTCCAACCAGGCCAACCAACAAAGACGCAATATTTACCGTCTCCACTGCTTTTTTGCGACTCAGGCTTTCTTCTCTTCCTTCAACACACCTCTGCAAGCATACGCGGCGGCCTTGCACTATCGTGACGCTTTAAGGCAGCACGGCGGCGAACAGTTCAAGAAGGCGGACACAAGCTCCCAATCAGATCCACCGCATTCCACAGCCCGCTGTGCTCATGCGCTCGTGCCGTCATTGCGCTGCTACGCATTCCCCGTTGATCGGTTTCGTCGGACAATCAGCAACACCATCACAACCATCTATCGCATCCTCCACCATCACCGAATAAAGTCTTTGAATCTTTGCATCCCATCGTGAGCGCGACTGCGATTGAACAAAGCACCAACACTGTCACAATGTCTGACTCCGAGGTTGACTATCTGCAACCGGGCTTCGACCCTGCCTCGGTCACTATCCCGCGCCTTCGCTCCATCCTCATCACCCACGGCGTCGACTACCCCGGCAACGCAAAGAAAGCGAAGTTGGTCGAGGTCTTTAATGAGAACATCACACCGCAAGCGAAAAAAATTCTTGATCGCCGCGCCAAGGCAAAGCGGTCGAGCATGGGCATTACAAACATCGACAACTCGGTGGGATACTCCGTGGCCAACAACAATATGCCTCCACCGAGCATCTCCAAATCCCGAGGCAGGCCCAAGAAGAACGCCGGCAGTGCCGCGAGCAGTTTCAAGGCCGAATCAGAGGAGCCCGAGCAGGTCTCCAACCCGCTCAGTCTGAGCCCGAGGAAACACTCGCAGCGATCCACCAGTCGCCAGTTGGGCTACTCTGATACCGACACCGACAGCCACTACGAGACTCGAAGATCACCACGCAAGTCCTCTCGTCGCTATGACATGACCCCGCAACCCGAGGTGCAGCAGGCTCAGGCATCCGAGGATGACACAGACAATGTTTTCTCTACCGACAACCCATTCCAAAGTGGGAGCTCCCCTCTACCCGAGGAGACCCCAACCAACCGCGGAAAGATCTCAAAATTTGACTCACCCGCTCAGCGACCGGTCAGCTCGGTGGCTAGGAGGCGGACCGAAGAACCCCGGCTCGCTGGCACGGAGCGTTCTGGATATACAAAATCTGTCGAGATGCCGTTGAGCGCAGTGTCGCGACCCAGGGCTCCAGAAACGCCCGAGCCTGAGGTGGAAGCCGGTGAGGAGTTCACGCCAGAGGAGCAGCTTGCTCTGGCCCAGGAAGATGCTATTAGAGCACAGACAGCGATAGTGCCTCACCGCCAGAACAAAAGGTCTGGAGGCCTGGGAACGCCATTGTCGGTGCTTCTTCTCGCCCTTCTTACCGCATACGGTGCTTGGTACCGACAAGAGAAAGTTGCAGTGGGGTATTGTGGAGTGGGAAGATCGGCACAGCAGGTCATTCCTCGACACATCAGCTTTCAAGAATTCGATTTCGAAACCCCCGAGTGGGCAATCAAGTTGATGGAACCCGAGTGTGACCCCTGCCCGGCCCACGCCTACTGCTATGCCGACAATTCTGTGCGCTGCGAGGACGACTACATTCTGAGACCTCACCCACTGTCAGCCGGCGGTCTTGTACCTTTGCCGCCCACCTGCGAGCCTGATGGTGAAAAAGTCCGCCGGGTCAAAGCTGTGGCTGACAAGGCCGTGGAGGAGCTTCGCGAGCGCAGGGCCAAGTTCGAATGTGGGGAACTGGTAGATGAGCATGGTCAGACATCCGAGAGTCCTGCCATTGCCGTCGAGGAATTGAAGGAGACCGTTAGCGAACAAAGGAGCAAGAAGCTGAGCAAGAAAGAGTTCGATGATCTGTGGTCTGCCGCTCTCGGAGAAATTGAGACGAGAGAGGAAATCGAGGTGGAAAGAAACGAACTGGAGGAATACAAGCCGTAAGTTGCACCACTCTCATTCCAGCGCTGCTTCGCATTGTCCCCTCTCCTTGACCTTGTTTGCGGAAGTCCGAGAAACATTTCATAGTGATCATGGTGTTAACGCCTCAGCTCGACTAACCAGACGTGTGATCGATCCAGAGACGATCGAAGTTCCCGAGGCGTTCCAACCCGCATATCGTCAACCTCTCTCGCTCGCCTTTCGCTCACGTGTGGCGTCCGCCGCTCCGTCCGCCTCGGACTGGAACGACATAGACTCAGCGTTGTTTCAGTAGTGATGTCGCTGCTGACCGCTTTGTACGGCCGCGCCCGTTACCGCTCGAACCGCGCCATTTCCGCCCAGATCCCAGGCCTTGTCGACCAAGTATTGGCCCGTCTGGCCATACAAAAGGAGGAAGCATACGAAGCTAGCGGCGAAGATGACACTTTCTTGTTCTTACCGAACTTGAGGGATGATATACTACGGCACATCCACAGTCTCTCCAAGCGCGAGCAGATATGGCAGCGTGTCAGGGCGGTCGTCGAGCAGAATACCAATGTGCGGACCGGTCAGCGGGAGGGCAAGAATGGTGAAGTCGGTCGTGCATGGGAATGGATTGGTCCCAGCGGAGCCATCGAAGGCAGCGCACGCCGCAGGGGCCGGGTGTCCTATGGCGCAAATGTGAACGATGATAGCACTGCGCCAGTCCACAACAAGTGGGAGGAGCCGGGCTCGCGGCCCATTTATTGAGTGCCAAAGGGAACTAGGCGTTGGTGGCAGGTTTGGATAATTTCTCTTTGTGATGAGGACGCGACTTTGGTGGCTCTTATGAGTGCACATTTTACGACTCCGCACTCTCCCATGGAGCATAATATATGCTGCTTTTCGACACTTTTACATTCTGCGTTTGTGTGTGTGTGTGTGTGCTGAGACAGATAGATACCCTCGTTTTGTGCGGCTCTTTTGGGATGGAGTTTGGCTCAGGGCACCAGGCAAGTGTTGACTTCGATTGCGGTCCGCTGTATGCGAGAGTGGCCGGCATGCTTGTGGCATAATTTTCCAGTACTGTCTTTATTCCATAGGTCGATAGGTCCATAGGACAGAATGACACTGACCATCATACCAAGGATCTCGTTCGTCGTGTCCACTGACATGTCAACATGCCACTGCATTGAAAGCTCCATTTAAACACTTTGGCAAAAGCTTAGTCGATTCCGTCTGAGTACGTAAACTAACGCGTTACAAATGGAGGCCCCGGATTATACCCTCAGATTGCCTACCTATAACATAATGCCCGTTCGTAGAAGTAAATGAAAGCAATCAACCTCCCAAAGACCTGGCAATAAACTCCAAAATCCGAGTGCTAACATGGACCTGCCTAACGCTTTTCGACTCTTACCTCATCTGGCTTTTTTTTGTGTGTGTATGTGTGTGACAATGCTGGGTATCTGACAACCAACGCAGAAGTGTAAACTCCTTCTATGCTCACCCACACAAGGTTCCAGATACATAGGAATCTGACCGCTCTCTAGATGTTTTTCAACTTCTTCGTCGCAATAGCCGCTATCACCGCAGCCCAAGCCCCAATAAACAAGCATACTGCAATCGCATTCGGCCCATCAGTGGCGTGGTGCTCACTTGGGTGCGCATCAGTCGCCAGCTCGGGACTTTTGCCAGGCTCGAGTACAGCAAAGACGACGGTGCTAATAAAAGTCCCAATGAACTGTGGGATGGTTTGGTAGATGTTGAGTATGCCAAAATAAATACCGGATAGCTCGCCTGTCGTTCCGCTGTTGTTGGAAGATTCGTCGGCACCGTGTTCGAGATGGAGGGAGTCGGTGCGCGTGAGCTCAATGGCGGCAGGATCAGCAGACAGTCGCCGGTAAGGCGCGGAGTCGCCCGAGATTTTGTTGACTTCCATTCCCATCATCGCCACGGGTGCCCATGAGACAATCGACCATGCTGTGAAATCGGTCAGCCTGCCGTGATATCAATAAGGTAGAAACAGAGAGAGACATCGCACTCACGTATACCACAGAAAACGACCAACGCAGTTGCGAAACGGAAACTCGTAGCAAACGGCGCAAAGACCATTGCGCTCGCAAAGAGGATGTGGCCAGCCACCCATACCGTGAGCAGGTCCGGCTTCACCTTGGCCAAGGCTTCCAACAACGGCGCTACGCTCTTCGGGGGCCGCGCCGTGAAGCCTTCGTCCTCAGGCGAGCGCACAAAGAGTGGGAGCAGCCACGCACCCGTAAACGTCATGAAAGAGTAGATGGTCAGAGTATAGCTGCCGATTCGACCCATATCACCCAACGCATCTCCAGAGTTCCGGACCTCATCTGGCACATCATAGCGGAAATATGTCTCGCCCACCCATGTACTCCCATATACATTGAATGGAAACCATCCTATCCATCCCCAGAAAACTGCCCAACAGATTCCCTGAATACGCGGTGGTAGATCAAGGAAGGTGGACCAGATCTGCGCCAGGACCTTCCATCGGCTACCTTCACCCTCGCGCGGGTCATGCTTGATGCTGATAAGCACGCGCTCTGTGACCGCCCAGCATGTCAAGCCCGAGGTAAGTAGAATGCCAAGCGCAGCAATGAGGGTCAGCTGCTTGAATTGTGTGTCACCAAGCCAGGTGCCAAAGGTCCCTGGAAGATCAACAGCGCCCATGCCATACCCAACAATATGGCCCAGTGAGCCCATTCTTCCAGCCCATGCGGCGCCACTCTGCTGTTTGGCGATAGGGAGGGTGTCAACGAGGAGGCTGCGGGAGCATGACATGACGGCATTGATAGCGAAATCGGTCACATAAAGCGCGGAAACTGCGAGGAAGATGATGAAGAGCTTGGCGAAGTCAGTGTCTGTGGACATGAACAGTGACGCGATTTCTTTGGTCCAGCCGAGGGTCATCAGGCCGCCTGCAACGATGGCTGATCCGACTACAATGTATGGTCTTCTTCGTCCCCATTTTGACCTCGTGGAATCCGCCATGACGCCAACTATAGGTTGAACGATGAGCCCTGACAAAGGGCCGGCGATCCACACCAAGGATGTCTGACTCTTTGTCAAACCCAGAGCTAGAAGGTACGGCGTGCAGTATGTCATCTCGACCCCCTGACAGTTTAAATTCATTAGCGATATTGTCACGAACATTCAGAAACTTATCCTTACCCAAGTAAAGGTGATCCCAAGATGCACTGCACACAACAGCATCATCCGCACCCATTCCGTCCGCCCTTTGATAGCCGGCTGACCCGACCACGATGAAGCCATGTTGCGCGTGTCGCCTAGGAGGCCACCGCCCTCTTCGCACTCGTCGTCCCCCTCTTCTGTATAACAAGTGGCTGAGTCGCCCGCCTCCTCCTCCCAGCTGCTCCCGCTCTCGTAGCTACGTTCCCAGTGCTCACTGTATCGCTTGTAGAAGTTGCTCTGCCCGTAAGAGAGCTTTCGGTATCCTGAATGTTGGGTGGAGAGCTCGTCGAGTGGACCGAAGGTTGTCTTGGGTGGCCGCGGGGAGGTCTTGAATTTGACTGTAAGAGATTCGACGTCAACTGATGCTGTAGGAGATGATGGACGAGGGGCGCGGGGGTTTGTAGGGTTTGAAGTCCCCGCGTCGACCATCGGGAAGCTTTATGTGACGAGTATGTCTTGGGGGAGGGGGAGGGGAGACAATGGCGACGCAGGAGAGCGGCTCAGTAGTTCAGGGAGAGATCATTTGGAAGGCGCGGACGAGATGTGTTCCCGCCTGGTCCCCAAAACCAAAAGCAACTTACATGAGTTTCTATAGCATTGACAGGCGGCACGACAGGATCACAGCATTGGAAAGGGAGCGAACCGAGGGAGAGAGGGAATTACTGTTTCACCAGTGTGACCGTAAGCTCAAGGTTGAGATGATGTTGATGTGAGGAGGACTGGAATGAGACGTAACCAATTAAGGGTCCACGCAAGGGTCGCCCATGCTGTAAAAATAGCACGCGCGGCCCCCCTGCAGTTCCCCAGACCCAAGAGTCGGGGCCCTACCGTAGCCCGCGTAGTAGCCTGCAGCCGTTTGGTGTCCGGGCCGGTAAGGCTGCAGATCTGACAGATTAATTATGGGACAATGATCCTAGGAGTGCGATATGTCGCGCGAATAAGACACCATTTAGCGTCTATATGTTTACTTAGGTTCGCAGACATATCGCTGGGACATTCTCGCAAGTCATTCGTCGTATGATGGAGTTCGTCTGGCAAGGAATTAGGTATATAGAATCAATGGCGATGCCTTCTTACCCTTAGAAATTACTTGGACTACTATTGGTGATTAGAGTTTCTTAGCCGTTCCACCCTACAAGACTCGAAGAGTCCAGGAGAGCCAAGCGATTTCCTGCGTCGAATGTCATTCATTATCCGGCGAATACCACTCCAAGCGACGCAATCCATTGCTATTCGAATACGAGGAACCACTGCGGATTGGGGTCCTTTCCCCCGAAAGTCAATTTATGAGCCCACGCGAACTGTCGAGTTCAACTTACATGCACACCGATGGATCCCGTTCATGTCAGAACGCAAGGCTTGATCAATTCCTGCCGAAGTGCTCTATCGAAGTGCTATTGAATGGTATTGGGTAATTTCACCAAGACGCCACTTGAGACGTGACAGACTTCCACCTCTCTCTTTCTCTCTCTCTCTCTGTTTGTATCCCCTGTTCTCGAAACCTTCGCCAGTTTCTCGATCCTTTCACGACCCATGTTCAACAGCATCAACAATGTCCCGGCGATAATGCGATATTAGATCCCTACCCATCTTGACGCCCTGATGCACCTCATACGCCTGCTTCAACCTTGCTTGCAGAACCCGGATGGAAGCCTCGATCTTCTCCAGCTCAGCGCTCTGATCTCCCTGACTCTCGTTGTTCTGAAATTCATCTGACACACTTCTCGATAAGGGCTCGGCTCCCAGGGTGGTTTTGCCGCGCTGCTCCTCTCTCTGCAATTTTGCCATATCAAGACTGTGCTTGATAGAGATCCTGGCCTGGTAAATGTGATCTGTCAAATTATAGAAAAGATGACCGGCTTCTTGCGCGGTCTGCAGAAGACTCTGGGCGTGGATGTTTCGCTGCTGAAGACGTTCCTGAGGGCTCACAACGGCCTGTCGTGAGAATTGCACCTCGTCATCGGGTCTTTCGCGGTCGTGGGAAGTGACCCTCATTGACTGGATTTGGCGAACCTGTCTCTCAACTCTCTCTTCGAGGTAAACCTTTGTGCGAAGCTGCAAAGACTTGTTCTCTGGTAAGAAGCTGCTGAGGATGATGTGACGCCAGAACATCCAATCTTTCTGCGCAGTGAGTGGCGGTTGGAGGAGTCCGCCAACAACGCTCATGGCCGCAAGACAGAGTGCCAGGCCTCCATCTTCATTTCCGATTTGATTGATGCAGGAATAAACCTGCTGAAGAACGTACTTGCTAGACTTGGGACTGTGGCCTCGCAGTATTCCTCGAAGTAATGGGAGAAAGTCAGCCGAAATCCTGGGGAGTGCCTCCTTCGCATCTTCCTTCCTGCAAGCGGGGTTGAGATATTGTATGCAACTCTTCTTTATGGGTTGCTCAACACCATTGACGGGGATGAGATTTACGACAGCAAGCAGTCGTTGACCAGTCTTCAATTTGAACGGTATAAGCAGAGTCTGGTGCTTTCCGCCCATCTGGGGGAAGACTTGCTCGGGTTCGGTTCCCAAGCAATTCACAAGAAGAAAGTCGTTCGGAATTATTGCTGCGATTTGTTTCATAACAAGTATTATGGTCTCATCGTCCCAGTCCATCGTTTGCAGGAGGTCAACCTTGGAGGTGGCAGTATCGACGCGCTTTGAAGGGTTAATCTCCGACGCACAATTGGGTTCTTCCTTGATGTGACGCTTTCTCGAAGAAGACTTCCGCTTCCCATCAAGTGTATGCGCAGTAACCTGGCTGACTGGTGTGACCAGCCTGGAGAATCCAGGAGCAGAGCTGACTTTGCTGCTGCCTGGTGTACTTGTAGGGGCCCCTGAGACAAGATAGTCGGACTCAATGGACGGAAGGACAGAATTACAATCCCTAGTGGACCTTTCCTGTTGGTCTGGGCCTGTATGGTGTATTGGGAGTGGCGAGTCATCTTTTTGTGATTGGGCTGCATTCTGACCGGCCACACGCTTTGGCGCATAGTAGTTGCTGTCTTGTATCACTGTCTGTTGAGAGCCCTGATCATTTCTGACTGAAGAATCTTCCACAGTATCAGCTATAAAGCTTTGCGAAGGCTTTGAAAGGACCTTCTTGGACAAAGGGATGCCCGATAGGGCCGTCTTGCTCGACTCCGCAATATTGGTCTCGTTTTTGTCTTCACCCCTTTGAAATTCAGGATTCGCCGGTGCTAATATGTTCAGTAATTTTTCAGAAAACAAAGGACGCATATTCTGCGACGGGATATCTGTTGTGTCCAGGGGTGCTTTGGTCGTGAGTGTCGCTTCGCGTAACATGCCCTTGTACCCCTCAGTGAAGGGCCATGTGTCGCTTGTGCTTCGCTCGAAAATGTAAACGCGTTTGCGGAATGCAAGCAGTCGACCTTTCGTGAAGAAGCTATTCCCGAAGTAGAGTATCAGAGTAAAGATGGACAGGCCTGACAGAGATGCTATGCTTTGCAGTCGCGAGAAAAGACATGTTGCAAGGCTGCTGGAGAACTCAATGCGCATGACCCTTTCCAGGATGTCCTCCTCGATGTTCTCAGCAGCCCAGAAAGGAAACGGCTCCAAATCCTCGTTTCTTCTATTAGGGTGAGCGACGGCATTGAACGTATCTCGATAGGACTGTCTGAGTCGCGCCCATGCCGTCTGAATTGTCTCATCCGATGCCTCCGCATCTTGGAGAGCAATTCGGAATCTTTCAACTTCTGTGTTCCATTCCTGGTGAGTTTGGTCCGTGGATTGGACATTTTTGCTGCTGTTCTGTGCGGGTGTCAAGCCATTCGAGCTGTTTTGACACAATTTTGAGCCTTGTCGCAAAGAACGCTGGCGAGAATAGGAATTTTCTGAGGCATCCATGGTGGGGTTGGGTCACAGTTGTGCAGACTGAGAGACCGAAGTTTGTCAATCACTTGTTAGCAAAGTGAGAAAATAGTTCGAAAGTAGAGGTTGGTAACCAGATGAGATCGGGAAGGCGCAAGGAACGAGGAGGCCGAAGACGGGGAGTTGAGAGTCGTGGAACAACTTCCTAGAGCTCGACGAAGAGATAGCTTTCAAAACTAATTTCCTATAGCGTCAAAGCCATCAAGAGAGATGAATAGGCCGTGCAGCAGGCCGGCAAGAACGAATTGAAAAGCAGTGCAAAGGTGACAGTAACCCTTTTGGGCAGACTATGGGGGCATCAGCGAGAGCGTGTTGGAGTGGAAAGCAGACTTCTGGGAGATGCTGTGACGGCGTCTTCATGCAAGTGAAGTATCTCGATTCGCTTCGTGAGGCAAACGAAGTACCCATGAGAAGAAATTAGGGCGTAATGTTAAGGAAGGCCCTCTATTGCTGGGAGAGGCAGTAAAGTATCAATATCGTGTGAGTCGTTGGCAGTGATCGACTACAACCGCCTGTGGTCAGTCGAAACCGACTAATATTATTTGAGGGATGGACTGCGATCACTTCAAAGTCCCCAAAATGGAATCCGATATTTACGTGATAATTAGGAAGGTGAGACGGACAATACCCTTTGGGGTTGGAGGACTAGAATTTGACTAGGATTTGTAGGAAGCCAACAGAACAGGGTCATATGATACCGAACTTCGCGTGGAGCACGAAAAAAATTCTACTGCACATAAGACAACGCTTTGAATGCCAAAATGTGTATCTTCGAATGTGGGAGGCGGTAAACGAAGACTCACTTCTTGCATGGTCAAAGAGAGACAGTATGTTGAAAAGAAGGAGTATATATTTGCCATAGCCTCTTACACGTAACCAACACGAGTGTCACTGAGACTATTACATGTTCATTCGCTCCGGTCTTTGATGTCTCCATAAACACGACGCATTCAATGTAGTGGAAAAGGAGAGTGCCACCGGACAGGGACTGAAGTCCTAGCAAACCGAGTGAAATAGCAAGATCACCATCGGGATCAGGATTGGCTGCAAGACGATGTTGGGTATTTATAGTGCGATTGTGTTCAAAAGACTATGAAGAAAAGTCTATTGGTCGAACATGAGAGTGTGAAGCTCTGGGTGATCAATTTTTTAAGTCGTCTATTGGTATCCATGTAAGGCAGGGAAATTAGGGCTATGATCTATACTATGGTAATTGATATTCAAGTATCGGTATACTATGTAAGTCACAGATCGGGTGAGGACGTTGAATTAGATCGGACGCACTGACTAATGCCGCACAATCCCTGCAAACAGTGACGCTGTGCCCCTCCATTAGTGGCTTCGTTCCCGGAACCCTGTCTAGCTTAGGAGCCTCTCCGGTACAGGACTGAATTCTTCCGGCTCGAGCTCACGATAGAATCATGGAAGTAACAACAACTTGGCGCATAAGCTGTCGCTTGGTGAGTTGAGCAAATTTCTCCCGCTAAATTCTTCCTTAACCTGTCTCTGAGTCCGAATTTCCCCCCCAGGTATGTCAATTGGTCCTTTAACAGCTTTGCTGAGCATCTCTGAGCATCTGCCCCTCCATGAAAGTTGTCAGAGGCTTTTGCGGGATTGACTCATTGTGCCTTTGTTTTACGATCCTTCCAAACTGACAATTGCGTGCCAAGTTCCCGTCCTTTTGCATTGCGCAAAAGTCTCGATTCCTATCATTGTACAACGACAATATTCCCTAGAACAATACAAAAAGTAAACAGAAAAAAGTCGGCCATGGATTTGGTAAACCAGTGAGTCCCTTCCTCATGATGCTCCCAGCTCTTTGCGCAGTCAACGCACTCTGCCTATTCCCTATTCCTTCCGCCCCAGAATCATGGAGGTAGAGCCCAGACTGACAATTACGGAAAGCCTAGAAGGACGATTGCTCTTTGCCGTGCCAAAGAGTGAGCCTTCCCCAACCTCAACATCCCCTTGCTCGAGCCAGATCACTGACCCATGCGCTCAGAGGGCCGCCTCCAACAAGCCTCCCTCAATCTTCTCGAGGGCGCTGACATCAAGTTCCGCCGAGAGAACCGTCTGGATATTGCGCTCGTCAAGAACCTCCCCATCGCGCTCGTTTTCCTGCCTGCTGCCGACATCCCGACCTTTGTGGGAGAGGGTCAGGTTGACCTGGGTATCACGGGCTATGACCAGGTGCAGGAGTATGAGGCTTGTGTACGGGGTGAGACCTGCGCTCACTCTACATCTGAAGATGGAAAGCCAAGAGGATGTGAAACAGTAATGGATCTGGGATTTGGCGGGTGCAAGCTGCAGGTGCAAGTGCCTGTCAAGGGTACCTTTACCAAAGGCGAGGACTTGATAGGGAAGAATATTGGCACCAGCTTTGTCCACCTGACAGAGGAGTACTTTGCCAAGCTGGAGAGGGAACAGGATGGCGGCAAGGCAAATGGGGAGGAGCCGACGCGCAAGTCTAGGAGGACCAAGATTATTGAGCTAAGTGGCAGTGTGGAGGCTGCATGCGCGCTTGGTGTCGCAGACGGAATTGTTGACTTGGTTGGTAAGTTCAATACTGCACACCATATGCCGGACCCTTCACGTCCAGAGACAAAACTGACAGCCATATTACAGAGTCTGGCGAGACCATGAAGGCAGCAGGTCTGAAGCCAATAGACACTGTAGTGGAGTCGACATCGATCCTGATCAAGTCGAAAACACCAGCCCACCCGGAGATGGTCGAGCTCATCGCTTCCCGCATCCGTGGTGTGATTACGGCTCAGAAGTACGTCCTTTGCCAGTATAATGTCCCCAGAAGCCACCTCCAGCAGGCGACTGCCATCACGCCCGGCAAGCGGGCGGCGACGGTGACACAGCTGGAGGAAGAGGGCTGGGTGGCCGTAAGCTCCATGGTGGAGAAGAAGAGAATCGCACCAGTTATGGATGAGCTCGCCAAGGTCGGAGCGACAGACATTCTGGTGCTCGACATTCACAACTCTCGTGTGAACTGATGGCAAGACTGAAAGGGGCTTACAACGATATCAAACGTGGTTGCTTTATATAGAAGACAAACAATAAGGCGTATGAAAAGTCATCGAATGCACGATTCGACTTGGCACTGTTATCCAGGGGCGGATAGGACTCAATGTTTCACTGGTCGATGCAGAAAATGGGTCATTTCAGATATGTTCGCGATCTTACATTTTGGATTAGCATGATCTTATTGCAAAGACGTCACCAATAGATCTGTCTGCACGCCTCATGCGAATGATGAGACGACTCGAGCCGATGTGATGTACGTTCAGTCACTAAGTAGGCTCTTTTGTGGTTTTTGTTTTTGTTATGACATGCCAAATCCAGTACTTCAGGGGTATCCTCCTCAGGGTTGCTCGGCCCTTCCCTCCTACAGATCAAACAGCTTCTTAAGCTGGGCCGCAGTGTCCTCGGGCCCAGTGACCGTGTGACCGATCGTCCTGGGGTCCTCGAAGATCTCATGATCGTTACCACCCTTAAATGTCTTGTCACCAAAGAAGTGCACGGTGGTGTAAGCGATACCGCCCGTCTTCTTAGCCTCGTCCTCCAGGTGCTGGAGGCAGTACGTCTTGTCCCAGCCAGCGGGAAAGACATCGAAGGAGATCTGGCCGCCGATGCTGAAGGTCAGGCCCAGGTGGCCGAAGCGCTCACGCAATTTCTCAACAAACTTCTCGCGAATCTTGTGCTCCTTGTCGTAGATCTCGTACTCGTTGCGCTCCTGGGTGCTGGCGTTCCTGCCAATGGGAGACACGTTGATCATGCCGTTGCGGAACTCGATGAAGGTGCCGCGCTTGATGGGAATGTCCAAGTCGGCGATGTAGTGCAGGCAGAAAGAGGCAAGCTCCTTATACTGGGCCTCGCCTATCCACTTGATGAAGCTGTTGGAGGGCAGAGCCTCGCCATTCTCTTTTGATTATATAGTTAGCACATGTCTAGCAGAAAGAGAGGGCTGAGTGTGTGCGAAGACAACTGCTACGATACAATTGCCCCGGTTTCTTTCTCATCAGTTCTCTTGAAGATGCAGAGTACATACTGTAGGCAGTCAAACCATTCTCAGCAAAGCAGAAGTCGAAGAGACTCTTGACATCCACATCAGCTGTACCCAGCTGTTCCTGCTGCTTGACCAGATCACTGCCACCCACAAAGCCCATGGCAACCTTGTTGCGCAGACGGGCCAGCAGGTTCAGCATATCGCCAGACACAGTCTATCATTATTAAAATGTTAGTATGTATTCTTCGAGGCTAATGACTGGTTTTCTGAAGGATTTGGCGTTTGTTGACTTACCTGGCGAGCAGGAGTAAGGGTGCCATCGACATCAAACAGACAGATAGTGTTCTTGATGGGACGGTCCTCTAGGGGAGGGAAGGTGGAGGCCATCTTGAGCTGTGTTGATGACAGGAGTTGAAGAAAATCAAGGAATGTGGTAGTGATATGAACTTCAGGACACCTCTCAAAAAGTTGTGTCCTCGTCGAGGGTTACTGAGGAATTCCTGGAGCTCAAAGGGGTGTAGCTGCAGTACGCATGGCGCCCCACTTACAATGTCAGGGGTTGCGACACACTGCAGGGGTCCCCAGGCCAGCCCAATATCAAACATCAAATTACCTAGGTACCTAGCGAAGTGCCTCTTGTAGTACCTATTTTCCTACTAGGTACCTAGGGTAGGTAGCATATGTTTCTTTCTCAGTACTCATTATGAATAGGCCCCTCTGAGAATTCCAAGATTTGCCCAACTGAAGCAAATCATTCCGTAGGTAGCTGTGGAGATCTAGTCCTGCGAGCCTTTCATGTCTACCTCAGCTCACCAAAGCATATAGACCAAAATGCAAGACTTCTAGCAAAGCAATAGCTTAACAAGCAATTAAAAAGTTCCAATCAAATCAGTTGGTTGTGCACATTACAAGCCCTCCTCTATATACATCTTATGTGGACATTCGAGCTTTAGGAACATCTATATGGGACATACCGTATGGGCTTACTTGGGCTTCGAATCAATTCAAAGTCAAGGTTGTTGGAGGAATGCCCTGAACATTCGATTATATCCCATCTACACAATTCTTCTGGATGGCTGCTTGACTTCCTGCCCATCAGCTTTGTCTGCTAATCAGCCACACAGTCAACCCAGCAGATATTCCGCCACGCCACCAATGAGTACCTTCTTCAAATCTCACCACCAGCAACAGCTGACGAAATTGTTCGAGTGGTAGGGCGTAGTGAAAGGTTTTAACAATCATTCGCCACCTCTGGCTATATCACTAGAGCCATATCACAACGGGCGCGAGTGCAATACACTCCACGAACACTCCACGCAGCTCCCAATCACAAGGCCGCGACGGAACCGAGTGTGCATCACACAGGACTGTCGGGGGCAAAAGAGCATAGTGTGAGCGCCAGAAAGACATGCATCACGAAGCATGGTGTCCAGCGAAGCCGAGGCGTCGAGTCGGTCATCGTTGTCTTGAAATATAAGTTCAAGGCTGTTGATATCACTGACCTGCTCCTTCGATGGCAATTATGCTACTGTAGGTGGCTCGATATTTAGGAATTCAACCACTAGAAGATATAGTGTTTGTATCTGCCGTTAGTGAACAGGTGGTTTAACGGAGCTACCGCGTACAAGACAACACGGGCAATCTTGAAGCGCCACGTCGACAAGCAACCGATGATTGATAAACCTCGATGCCTGAGTGGCTTCTGAAAGGGGCTGGAATTGTAGTAGGTAGGAGCCATAGAAGACTCCTGACGATAGACGTTGATAGGCTACTAATGATAGCTCCTAAAAGTAGGACGGAATGCAAAAAAGTCCTACTGCAGCCAATACCCCTTTTCCCTACGTGTCTTGCCCAATTCTCTGTCTTTCTTTGCCTCCCTGAAAATGCGTTGCTTATGATTCCTCGCCCTGCCGAATGGGTGAAGAAGAAATTCAAAACCTCAAAACCTTGAACTGACTGTCCCTGCCAAGCATCAAATCCTGAGGAACTCTGAACACCGGCAACGATATTCAATGTGTACCCACAGGAGACGTGACGCAACCAACCTCTTCACAGGGACTAAAAGTACGAAAATTTGATTCCCTCAAGAACGCCTCCATAAAATGCCGCCGTTATCTCCGACTGGGAAAGCTTTAGTGTCCCCAGAGGTGGACATAAAGTATTGGTACTTGAAGAAAACTCGTGAGAGCCTTCGTGGTATCATCGCTGCTGACTTGAAGACCTGGCCTACTTGCTCCCTCGCTGCGTTGCGCAAAGAAAAGAAAAGGCAGAACCTTGTTGCTCTTGGTGATCGTATACATTGGATGTGTATGGGAGAGATGACTCGCACGTGAGAGTGTGTAAAGGTGTGGTTGTGCGATTTTTCTTTGGAGGAATGTAGACTAGGCTACGAACTGTTGGCTCTGAAAATGAGCTGCTGACAGTGAAAAAGAGCATGTTAGCTAACGCTTCCGCTTATGCCCTGCTGGAGGAGCAGAGAGGTTGTTTGAGGTACGTGCCCTGGACAATTGATCCTCTCCTTCCGCTGACATGGTAGGGCTCTCGTTACGACCTCTGACAATTTCCGAGCCGTGTGACTGCACTGCCGGCCTTGGTTGCCGCAGATATTGGGATGTATCTACGCTCCGGCCGGCCGCCTTAGCATCAGCTTGCCGTGACATATCTCGATCTCGGTTGTTCGAGAAGGGAGCCCCGCCTAACGTCGCACACTTGAGAATCGTCTGAATAAGATGATTCTGCTGTAGTGGCTTAGATAGATATTCATCCATCTGAGCTTGTATGCAGCGTTCCCGATCTCCCATCATTGCGTGAGCAGTGAGTGCGATAATGGGAGTCCTTTGTGTCCCAAGGCTGCGCTCATATTCTCGGATCTTGCTGGTCGCTTCGAAACCGCCCTATATGAAGGTAAGTCAATATGCTGCACTTTACTGTGATACCTGAGTTTGCGAAAGAACTTACCATGACAGGCATTTGTACGTCCATGAGAATGACATCGAACCTCCTGTTCTTGATCATTTCCACAGCCTCTAGACCATTGGAGACCACCGTCACGACATGGTGGTATTTCTCCAATATTTTGACTGCCAGCTTTTGGTTGACAGCATTGTCTTCGGCCAGCAAAATCTCGAACGACTTGGTGTTGTCGGCAAGCGATGGCGCGGCTCTGTTCTCAAGAGCTGGTATCATTCCATTGCCGAGGTCGATGAGCTTACATGGCGTCGTCATGTATGAGGTAATGCCCAGGTCGAGACACGACTTGAGATTGACATGCACAACAGGTGCAAGGAGCACGATCGGTAGATACTTGAAGTCGTCGATAGCTCGCAGCCTCCTAGCCGTGTCGAGATCATCAACGATTATCACATCGTACGGACAATTGCCCTTTTCCCGTTGATCAGTAAGCACTGAGTCGGCTTCCGAGTCCACGACGAAAGGATCCAGGCCCAAGCCACGCAACATGGGGGTGATGGATGAGCCAGTCCCGGTGTTGCCCTTATCAATGAACAGCACCTGGTGACCCCTATAGGGGTGCAAAGGCTTGGCAATATAGGACACGTCGTCGTCGGCTGAACGGACGACAACGTTGAAGTAGAAAGAACTTCCTGATCCGAGCCTGCTTTGCACATGGATATCACCTCCCATCAAATTGACAAGTCTTTTCGAGATCGAAAGACCCAGACCTGTTCCACCGAATTTCCTCGTCATGGAGCCATCGGCTTGTTGAAACGTGTCGAAAATTAGGTCCAACTTGTCCTCTGGAATGCCGATACCGGTATCGGTAACGACAAATTCGATAGCGTATTCGTCTTGCTTCACGGTTGCATTCGACTTTTGTATTTGCAAACTGACCTTGCCATTCTCGGTGAATTTGATGGCATTTCCGACCAGGTTGAGAATGATCTGTCTCAATCGGAAAGAGTCGCCAACCACATGGTCGGGTACGCTGCTGTCCACCTGATACGTCAACTCCAGGTTCTTCTCGTTGGCCTTGACTGCCAGAGTCTTGAGCGCGTTGAAGACAGTTCCGCGCAGGGTGTACGGGATCTCTTCGATCACCATTCTCCTGGCCTCGATCTTGGACAGATCTAGAATGTCGTCGATGATGATGAGAAGACTGTTAGCTAGACTGTTGACGATATTCAACATTTCCCGTTGGTATTGTGTCAAATCGGTGTCGAGAGTAAGCTGCGTCATGCCTATAATACCGTTCATTGGTGTCCGGATTTCGTGCGACATATTCGCAAGGAATTCGGACTTGGTCTTATTGGCCAGCTCAGCTGCCTCCCTGGCCTGCGTATTTCTCTGGATACTGTCTCTGAGGTTGAAAACCATCTGATTGATTTTCCTCTTGAGCTGATCCATCTCGCCTGATGCCTCAACTTCGACAATCTTGGTGAAATTGCCGTCGGTCGCAGCGTTTGTGATGTCCCCAAAGGCACGTACTTGAGAGGTCTATCCATGTCATGTCAGTATACGTACTCTGGAAAATGAAAGAGAAAACACTCACCAAGTTGTTAGCCATGGTGTTGACATCTGTGGTGATCTCCTTCCACCGGCCCTTTAATCCTGCAATGTCTGCTTGGCCTCCAAGTATACCTTCGATACCGACGTCCCTTGCTACTCTTTGCACCTCGTTACAGAAACTGTTCAGCCTGTCCACCATGTCGTTGATGGTATCTTTGAGGATGAGAATCTCGCCACTGGCCTCAACATCAATCTTACGGCTCATATCACCATTCGCAATGGCCTGAGTGACACTGGAAATGCCGCGGACCTGTGACAAATTAGCAAGTAAACCAAGCGGCACAACAGACCCATCAAAAATGCCTTACTTGAGTTGTCAGATTCAACGCCATGACATTGACGTTTTCTGTTAGATCCTTCCATTTACCCTCGACATTCTCAACTTTAGCCTGTCCGCCAAGGGCTCCCTCAGTGCCGACCTCTCTAGCAACCTTGGACACTTGGAACGCGAACTGGGAAAGACGCTCCACCATGGTGTTGATGGTGTTTTTCAAATCGAGAATTTCGCCTTGAGCTTCGACGCTAATGCGCTTGCTGAGATCACCCTTGGCGACAGCAGTTGTCACGTTTGCGATTTCCCTCACTTGTGTAGTCAGGTTCATGGCCATGCCGTTGACGTTCTGCGTGAGATCCTTCCAGGTGCCTTCGACGTCGTGGACTGTGGCCTGACCGCCAAGTCTTCCTTCAGTTCCGACCTCTTTGGCGATTTTCGTAACCTCGCGGGCAAATTGTTGCAGTTGCTCGACCATGGAGTTGATGGTGTTTTTCAGCTCGAATATTTCGCCCTTGCACTGGGCTTCGATCTTCTGCGTAAGATCTCCCTTGGCGATTGCAGTGGTAACCTTGATGATATCTCGTACTTGGGTCGTTAAGTTGTTGGCCATAGCATTCACATTGACAGTCAGGTCGTTCCACATGCCCTTTACACCGTTAACATCAGCCTGGCCACCAAGCTTGCCTTCTGTGCCGACATCCTTGGCCACTCTTGTGACTTCAGATGCAAAAGTCCGGAGTTGGTCCACCATGGTGTTGATAGTCTGCTGCAACTGGAAGATTTCACCACGGGCAGGTCTCTCGATCTTCTTGGTAAGGTCTCCATGAGCCACACTGGTTGTGACCATTGCGATCTCGCGCACTGTACATGGATTAGTTTTCCTCGCCGTGAAAAGCATAAACAAGGGGGACCAGCGGCGAAGGCATACCTTGGTCTGTGAGATTCTGGGCCATTATGTTCACTGCAGTGTCATTGTCAGCAAAGAGCTCAAGCTCCACAGCAACAGGTCTCGGCACAACCAACCATTGTCTGTCAATTCCTTCCATATGCCATCCACACCCTCGATCTGTGCCTGTCCGCCCAAAATGCCCTCTGTACCGACTTCTCGTGCTACTCGGGACACCTCGGATGAGAAGTCACCCAGCTGGTCCATCATGGTGTTGATGGTGCGCTTAAATGTCGTGATCTCAGGGTCCATCTCAACGTTGTTAAGGCGTACTCGTTTGGAAAGATCTCCTCGGGCCACGGCCGTCAGGATATCGCCGATCTCGCGGAGCGCCTTTTGGAAGGCCTCATTGGCTTTCTGATGCTTCCATAACTCGCGCTCGAGAGTCGCCACACGCTCCTGCTCTATGATCGCAAGGGCCTTCTCCTGCAGCTGTTCCTGCTCCAGCAGTTGCGCCTTGACGCCTGCAAGCTCTTGTTTTTGGCTGTCGAGAAGCTTGCTTTGGTCTACTACATGTTCGCGCAGGCCTTCGAGGGCTTCGTCGGATAACCTGGGGGCGGCATCTTCGGGGCCCGCGCCACCGCCGTTCCGACTGATGCTGGTCGGCTTCGGTTTGGTGGCAGCGTCGCGACCAGGTCCTGACGGTGACGAGACTGTGTCGTCACCAAACACCGAATCAGTGGTTTCGTTCGGAGTGTCGGGGAAGTTGGTGGCGATACCGCTGGAGTAGGCCTTGGTCTCGAGTGTATGTATTCGAGCTGCCAAGGCGGCGAGCTCTCGCTCCAGGGCAATCTTCTCGGGCGTTTCCCTTCCAGGAAGCTCGATCGGCTTGGCTCCACCAGTACGGTGTGCCAATGCAGCGTTCGCATCCCCCGCAAGACCTCTGACGATGGCAGCCGCGGCCACCAAGGCCGACTGGTCGGCCATTGGGAGACGGTAAGGAGGTAGCGAGTTCAGGTCGACGGGGTCAAAGGAGCGAAGCAAGACCAAATCAGAACAATAATAATGAAACGAGGTTCTGCCGTCCAGGACAACTTCATAGGGGATTCGAGGTCTATAGATAAGTTTCAGAGTCAGGTATTAGAGAGCGACGGTGAGGACTCAACAAAATGGAAAGGGTGTAGATGTAAGGTGAGGCGAAGAAAGACCGCTACAACGAAGGAGCCCACATGTTCCGCCAGGGTGGAGCAGAGGTAGCCGCCGACGAGCCAGGGAAAAAAAACCCAGGAAGAGGAAGGATTAGAGTCGACCGGCTGGGCGACACAAAGTAGTGGTGGAGCCTGGTTAGAGGCGATGAAGATGGCTGCAGAAAGGGAAGATGCTCTCACCTTGGGAGCTGAAGTCGGGGGTGTTTTGTTAAAGGACGATAGGGGAGGTCAGTCGCTTGCACGACGGTTCGTTCGAATGTAGACGCCGTTGAAGATTTGGACTCGCCTTACTTAGTCCAGTCCGCGAGTCGGGGGCGAAGGTCGAAGGAGAAGAACTAGAGGACGAGAGCACCAGCCTTTTGGTGGAGAATAGCGGACCAGGATGGACGGTTGAGAAGCCTGGGAGCGAGCACACTTGCAGCGACGTGGGAGCCCATCCGCCCATGTCCCGGACGGTCCACTTGCAGAGGGACGGCAGGACGGCCAGGGCCCGGGGGTTGTATCTAATCAATGGGAGATGCGACCAAACAGCGACATCCAGTCTGCCAGTCTGTACCAAATAAGGAAAAGGAAAAGTACAGGAGCTCTTTTCTCCCACAAGCCACAATCAAAGGCTGCTTGCCCTGGGCAGCACAGACAGACCAGACAGGGACTTCGTGCCGCGCACCGCGTATCCTACCTCCCTTTCCCGAACGTACTACGAGGTTTACGTTTTATGAATCTACATTTCCAGCACCTATGATCTTACCTCGCACAGGGCTGTCTTCCATTAGCCGGGGACGAAGCCCGCGAGCCGGCATGTGCGCATTGATGCTGATGTGGCTTGCAATCTGGGGTGCGACCAGCTCTCGGAGTCTACGATAGACTTTGGTCCATGCTCGGCGGCCAAACGCCAAGATGAGGGTCCAGAAAGTCCCGTAACCATCGCCTCCAAAACTCTCAACACAGAGACAGCCCTGTGTCTTTCAGCAGCGCGCTGATCGCGCTCATGGTACTGTCTTAGGACAAGTGCAAAGCTGGGGAATCTGCAAGCTGGAGTAGTATGTAACGGCTGGTCCAGCCTGGTCTGGTCTTAGTCCTTTGACCGGTGGAGCATCTATCCGTGGAGTGTGCAGGCTCGGCTCGCCCAAGGGTGGTGTGGAGTGGACATGGAGCAAAGTGCAGGCCGGCAACGCACGCCCGGAGACGCCTTTTCAACGATCTTTGTTTTGCCGTCTTCCGAGAAGGTTGTATTGGCCCGTGAGCTGCAGCAATCCCCATCTGTCGGCTGTCCTCTCACCTCTCTGCCTCTACAAGCCTTGTTCAGAACGAGCGGGGTGGCCGTTTTCTTGGTATTCACTCGGTAACAGCGCAGGCTTCGCTGAAGCTTTTCTAGCGCCCGGACTTGTTCCGCCCTCGTTAGTACCTAAGTACAGTCCGTACCTAGCACGGCACTACGATGGTGTGTGACATGTATGTGCCACTGTAATGAGTGCTCGGCTCCGATGTGCATTGTAGATCAACCCGTGGTAGATATTAGATCTGGCCATCCCCGAGGTCCGATCTGAAGCCCTAATCACGTTGGCGGCTGCATGCTACGGCTGGTCCAGTGCATACAGAGGAAACCGGGGAGTCTTCCAGTCGTTTTCTGTACGAAGACGCAGACACGCCATGGGAATGACCCATGGCGATTTGGATCAGCATCATGGTCTTTGGGGAGAGAGGGGTGTTACGAAGCCAATTCTCAAAGCCTAGCGCGGCTCGAAATAAACGAGGGCTAAGTGTGCCATTGGTTCGGCTGCTGCTGATCATTGCAAATGTCTCCCCTGCTGTCGTACGAGTCTTGTAGTTCGAGCCCAAGACCCTTGAACCAACAAAAGAGCAGGTCGGACAGCCCTGAAAACTGCTGCGCACGTCGATTCGTCCCATGTTTACCATTTAGAGGCCGCATACGACAGATTGCACACTACGTGATCAAGTAGCTACAGGCCCTCTCCTGCCACTGAGATGCCCATTCGCTGTTGAAGGTTGCATCCGAACCAGCATACCATGATAAGCTTTTATTCTCGAAGTTCTTTCGCTTGGTCTTATGGCAACAAGAATTGTGAGAAGCCTACAGCCTGATTTCTGTGATACAGTAGCGTAGTATACGTGTGTACGGAATACAAGAAGTCAGCTTGATGTCGGGCTTGTCAGAGTCGGTCTTTACCCTTTTCGATACCACCTTTGCGACTTAGCCTCGCCCGGTTGAGCGATCATCTTCTGTCTAGCGTGGAAATTCTTCCCCCCTTTTTTTGTCGCCCGGAATTTGAGAGGCTATGAAACAATTTCACATCTCGCTATTGATTCACAGCCACCGACGTAGTGACTGTGGGGTTCGTTCGACACTATGTCTCTTGGGCTCCAAAGGGGCAGCCGGGGGCTGAAGCGAGCAAATCCAGCAAACCAAGCAAACCAAGCAAGATTCAAGAGACGGCTGTCCAGCGATTCGTGAATGCTTCACGACAGGTCCCGCCTTTCCACACATACGCTACGGGCGGCAATATAGGATCGGGAGCACATGGCCACAAGGGCAAGACGGCAGGCCCAACTCCACCAGGCCTTGAGCCTCCACAATGTCAAAAATGTCAGTTCCATCGTGGCAGCCAGGCAGCGTGGCCTCAACGACAGGCCTTGTGTCATGGCTTGCAGAAATCACCCTGCAAGCCATCTGCATCTGCAAGCCGTTGGCTCGAGGTCTTCGCTAGTCGGGATCTTCCCTTCAATACAGCGGCATGCCTTGTCATCTTCCCGCACACTATGACGACATTTAATTCGCACAGAGTTCGTACATACCACAGTGTTGGACAAGAGAAATGAGTATGGCTTCTTCCCCAAAGCCTCAAACTATCGGCAGCCCCCCCCCCCACCTCCTCCAACGGCTTCCACGGGCCAAGCGGCTCTTTCTCCTATCACAATCTCTGCCACCAAGGGAAAGTGCTAGCGTCCCAAAAGAGATCGTATGACGATCGCCTAGGTCCAGCAGGGACTGGCTTGTCTCTCGAGGCCGCCTTCATCCGACCAAAAAGAATTCCAGGGACTGATCTGCGCCTGTCCAGGGAGGATCCCAGCAGGCGCCCACGCTACCCGCACGTCAAAGGCCTTTCAGAATGCAACGAGACGTCGCAATTGTGCCTGCGAGTGGTTAGCAAACGACCAGCGCCACGGCCGCGGAGAGCCACGCGGGCCACGCAGGCCACGCTGCAAAAGGGACAAAGAAATCCACAAAATGGCTGAATAGCGCAATGACCGCCCTAGAGCCTGGGTTGGCTGGCCGGGGAAGGCCTATTACAGTGACCAAGTCGATCCTTATAACGCACGTGTTTCAGATCCAACTCAACTTAGTCAGGTTGATCTTCTGCACCTCCCAAAAGGGGAAGCAGACAAGCGAGTGCTGTCCCGTTCGAGGACATAACTACTACGGTACCACCTAGCAATGCCAGGAGGGTCGCTGGCTTGCCAGCTCGCTATTATAATGAGGATGGGGGTTGCTAGGAGGCGGATCTTTGTTGGCTGCCCCCTTTTCTGGGTCGATGCCGATTCGAATGGCTACGTCGCATTCTCTTTGTGCCTCTAATGTCACCGTCGTGCCAGCTTTGCCCAGCCCGGCCGCCCGGTGAGCCTACGAAGTCGGATTGTTGGTGGAGCTTCCCGGGAGCTGCTGGACTGTGATGTGTACAGGACATTGTATAAAGCAGAGGGCCTGCATGAACGCCAACTGATTTCGACGATGGTGGTCAATCCCAGGTCTACAGTCGGCGCTGCGCCGCTGATGAGAAAAGGCCCGGGCAGCCAATGCCGCTGTGCGTCTGACACGGCCGCCAGTAATGCACGACATTCCGGAACGCCCTGGCCGATCTCTCGCCGCGCGGTCCGGGTTTCGTCCGGAGCATTAGGTCCCATCGTGAACGGTCAGCCGATTGATTGCCGGCCGCTTGGGTGCTGTTCATCTATAGTTATCGTGACAGCTATGATTAACACGGTCCTTCACGATTCCAGACACTTTGGTCTATTATTGTCTCCTTATAAGAGCAAGGTACGAAGTATGCTCACTGGGCCATGGGCCATGATCTCATGCTCGAATTCTATTTCGGCTGGGTTCTCGGCGGTTGGGCCGCAACCTTCTACCGCAGTAACGCGTGCCGTGGGTTTGAATAGCATTTAGAGTTTCCCGGACAGCATATCGCCGTCACAGGTAAACCTTATTTTGAACTCTCAGAACGACATCTTGCAGCTCCAATATTGTGGAACTGCTACCGGGTGCAAAGCGGGATCCCACAGCATGCTAACATGTAGATTAATTCCATCGACTCAAATTTATTGCTGATTATGCTACCTCAAGCAGCACAAGGATTACGAAGCAGTAGTCCTATCCCTACCTGTATTGAATTGTTGGTAACGTTGCTATCTGACAGACTGAATCATATGCCAAGTGTATGTGCAGCGACGCCTTTTGAAGATTTCCACTCGGCCCCCAACAAAGAGCCGTGGAAGCTCAGACCAGACACAAGCTTCGGTGTTGCATCATACATCTGCCGCGCGCCTGGTGAGCTTTATTGCGTAACCTGGCGTTCCTCTTTTTTACTTTTAGCATGGGTAAATACAACGTCGTCACTTGTCCTGTCTGAGCCAGCGTAGAAACAATATCCCACCAGCGAATTGCTCGCTGTCCAGCAGCGGCCACCCCCCGACCCATGGTACAGTCTGTCCATTACACGAGCGTTTTAAAATTGGATCATCGGTTGATACAGACTATGCTTATTTAGTGCCCCTGATAAGTGCTCGGCAGTGTAGCCGTGTGAAGGGCTCTAGGGCGGTTCTAGCGTCGTCCGCACCACATTTGGATTCATGCAACAAGCGATGGGGCAGACAGCTGAGGGCTGAAAGAAAAAGTAGGGGTCCAGGAAAAGTAGGATCTGACACGTCAGCTTCGCCGGCTGCGGTGATCCTCGAAGAATGAGGCTATTCCTGAGACTTTGTACTCATGCTGGACGTGGAAGAACGATGTCGCTGGCTGAAGCATCTCCGGGACTCCCTAGGCGGAAGCAAGCACGACGGCAGTGACGATCTGGACAATGATGCGTTGTCGAAAGTGTCTTCGTATTTGTTTTGTCAGACCGAGGCGTCTCATTGGTCCTGAAGAACAACCGAAACCATCCCGAATATACACCATCCTGTCGAACCGACCTTTCGCAACAAGCCTCGCGATGTAGCAGAGATTATCGTCGCTCTCGCTCATCGCATGAAATGAGTCACTTAATCGCACGCCTCATGCGTAGGACCTCGTGGGGCGGCGCCCATTGTGCGTTGTCGATGAGGAGATGGGATGGTAGTAAGGCGCTCTGGTTGCGAACAGCTTCACCCACGGTTGTTGAGTGATTCGGAGCAAATCCACGTGCGATGTGCCTGGATCCTGAAGATCCTTCACTTAGACAGCCTGTAATTAACAGCAAGATCCGACTCGTTGATCGTATACTATGCCAGATTTACCCTTTTTCCCCTTTTCCCCTCTTCATGGGTTCTTCTTTTTTTGTTTCTTTTTTTTTAAGGATAGTATGCTTCACGTCAAGCCGGCGGGTCGATGAACCGGGTCGTCCCAGGGCTGGCTCGTTTGTCGTAGGGGTGCTTGGGTAGCATAATCTTCGAGAGCACCAGACCGTATGTGGAAAGTAGGCTGTGATTGTCTACCATGGCTCCTTGGCATTCTCGTTGACTCGGACTTTGTCTGGCACGACATGTTTGTTCTTCGCGGCAAGAGGTTTGCTTTTTTTGCCTTTCTTTTTTCTCCTGGGTGTTTTGCTTATCATAGATGTGTACCAAGGCTACTGTCACACGCAGTACATGAAGTGAAAGTATACTAACCACTCCAACATGACGTGCCTAAAGAGCACAGTTAGGGCTATCTACATTGATAAGCACTTCAAGATGAAGGCCTGTCGGCTGCACCGCCGCACAGCTTAGCTTCGCTGAAGTAGCTGGTGAGAAGCAATTGGATGAGTTGGTCAATCTGTCAGTACGTAGTCTACAACATCACCCAGTAAAGTTATCAGGGGACTGTTCAAGAACTAGTTTCTCAACTGTGTTTACAGCTATGTAGCAAAATCACTATTGACAAAGAGAGTAATCTTTACCCTAACAGACCACCAACTTCAATGTCATCTAGAGAGCTTATGTACTTAGCCGTGTCCATTTTGATGCGCAGATTGAGGGCTAGTACAGGTAAACATCGCCCCATATTCAAAAGTAATTCCTCGCTTTAAAGCCACGGCGCCATTGACTCTTCAGCCCCAAGTCCCTAATGTCAGGGCGTTCCACCCAGGAAAGACACCATGACCACCATCATGCCCATTACCTTAGCCCCATCAGCCTCATGCCCTCCGAGTCACCAAGGGTCTGACATATGCCTGTGCCCGCAGTGACAATGCGATGCCAGCACGCTTGCGGGTTCTTCTCAGTCTCCAGAGTGTTGTAAAGTACGATCATCTCTCCACACTCGTATAGAAAGTTCATCTCCCGACAGCCCTTTAGCTCTGCGCCCAGTACGTCCTCTCGATCCCGTTGCGCTCGGCGCCAAATGAGGTCGCAAACGAGGCGGATGTTATGGAGCAGGGAATTGGTGGACTTTGGAATAGGGTTTCGTTGCGCGAACTCGAGGTGATGATGACCACCGTGTTGATAGTGCTCTCCCTTGTTGCCCATAGTCATATGCTCAATATGACTCTCGCTGAGTGCCCTTCTGCACGACCCAACGTCCACATAAGGCGCCCACCGGTCTCCCTGTCCGCGATCATGACCGCGAGACGGCCTACCTCCCAACAAGTGCTCCTCAACCCCACTCACAGGACGTCCAAGCCGCAGGTCCCAGTTCACCCGCAGACTGTTCAGATGTCTCTGAGTGGCCGCAAGACAGATGTCATGTATCTCCACCACATAGTCGACGAGTGATATCAGTGGGACAGCGTTGGGAGGCGCTCCAGCACGGGAGGTGGCACTGACGCTGTCTTCAGGGTAGATGGTGCCTGCGCCCTCGCCCTCGCCCAGTATCGACGATGGTATGGAACTTGCCCCTTTCTCGACTTCCAAGTCGTCTGGGAAGGCACCAAAGGGCGGTGAGTTCAATCTAATTCCGAGATGGCCTGGCTCACTGTCGCTAGGGACTCGGAAGGTGTTAGGATGGCGGGACGCGCTTGAGGGCATGTGTGGAGGTGTCCCGCCGTGGAAGCCCCCCCAGATATGTTGCAGTGGTTCTTCAAAGTTCACACATATGTGCTTCTGCATCGGCGAGTCGTCGGGACCGAAGTTGTGGGAAGGAAGCCATTGTTGCGCTGCGGCTTCGCATTGCTCGGGGGTGACTCGAATGTTGTTTTCAGGATCAATGTTGCGGGAGACTTGGTAGATTCGAGGCTGGGCATCATCATTCTCGCCGTCGTCTTCCACGAACGCCTGCACTTGCGACCTAGTTGTCTCCCATGGCACAGGATTTGGTACGGCCATGCGAGGAGAGATGTCTTCTTCCGGTATGTTGTAGCCGTATACGCCGAAACGAGGGTGCACACGCTCATTGCGAGTGGACGGTGCTGAGAAGCCCTGGAACTGCTCGAACGGCTCATTGTGATGCGCGCGTGGCGATTCGGTCTCATGTGTTGATAAAAGCTGCTGATGCATCTGAGGAGTTTTTGGCGTACTGCTATGTGCGTAGAAACGTGCACTAGGGGATGGTGATCGTTCAGCCATATTCAGATTGGCCATAATCTTTACTGAGAGCAGGTGGAAGGTAGAGGACCCTTAAGCTGAAGTGGGATTCTCTGGGCAGACTCTGGGAATTTCATTTCATATAAATACAAAACAGCCACAATGAGGCAAGTTGGAGTATGGCAATGGGACTACTTTGGCAAAGAAGAGAATCGGTCACTTGCGGACGTGCCATGATGGAGCTGGTGCTGAGACGTTATGAGGCTGAAGGCAAACCTGATCAAAGAGTGAGTGTCAAAATTGGTGGATGTTTCACAACTATTCATTGTGGGGACCATTGTGATCTATCCCTAAGTATGCCAGATAACAACTCTGCCATCCACTCCGGTTGCTAGATATTCAGATTAGCACTAAGACTCAGGCACCAGAGGCTTTGAAGAAGAAACTCACAGCTGAATTTGGAGACTGATGCTCCGGAAGACTCGTATGGGCGGATTGTTGTGATCGTGTTTTGATGAACGGTGGAGAGTTTTGTGTCATCCTTTACCTTGCCCTTTAAATCCATCTGCCTGAACATATTCAAAGCGGAGTCCTCCCTGGCATCAGACAAGCCCGGCCTGGCCTTTGACTCCAAAGTTCCAGCAAGCTGCCAACCGGTTTCACCGCCCTGAAAGCGGAAAGCCTCGCAATCGTAACCAGCGGCAATGATCTCGGTCTCATTGGACCAGAACAAGCTCATAAAGGGAAGCAACTGTGTGGTGACGCTGATGACGGCCTTAGGTGGCTGCTCGGGTGCACTCGGGTAAACAACGGTAATGCTGCTATCGTGTGATGCGAAGGCCAGCGCGTCGCCACTTGGGGAGAAGGCAACAGAGTGAACCCAACCAGCAGAGTTGTTGAGGAATTCGCCGCAGACCGTGTTGAAGGGCAGCCTTTCACCCCATGCGCTGGGCTCAGGGCGAGCATCCACTGATTTGATGAAGCTCGAGAAGACTCGGGCGTGGGCATCGGTTGAGCCAGCTGCGAGCAGCACGGAGTTGGGGTGCCAGGCGACACTGGTTATGGTGCTCCGGATGGGCTTTTTTAGGTGCTTGGATACCCACCAGTCGTTCTCCTCTTCAAAGTAGGAGATCGCAATCACACGATCACCGGAGCCGACGGCGAACTTGGTCTCGGAAGGCGACCAGCGGACGAAAGTGGCGGCACGATTGATCCGGAGGAGGACTAGGGTAGGCTTGTAGCCCTCTGGAGAGGGCTCCCAAACCAACGCATTCCTGTCTGTACTCAAGTCAGCGTGATGATGTTTCTGAAGTTTCCGATAATTTCTCCAACACACCCTGAGACGAGGTCACAATGCGACCCGAATTGGGTGCAATATCGACACTGGTGACAAGTTTGTCATGCCCCTTCAGCTCATCCTTCAGTTTGAAGGCATTGCCAGCCCTCCCATATAGCTCGACGGTCGTGTCTCGCGCGATGGCCAGGGTCGATCGGTCGGCCGAGAAGGAGTGGTCGGCAATTGGGTTGTGGAACAGATGGTGGACTTCGGGTGCAGCCATCTTGTCTTTCAGGGAGCGGGTTTACGAAGGCTCGTGATAGGAGTAGCTCTCTACTACCACGGGATAATATCTGACCTATGTTGGCATAGGAAGTTGTGCAGTTGAAGGTGGTTATGAGGAGTCAAGTCAGGGAGCTGAGGTCTGAAGTGCCCCCTTAAGCTGTTTACGTCACCTTCAATAGAGGCATACCCCTGTAATGTGGTAAGCAAGGCTGTCGGCAGACTGAGCTTCACCTGGAAAAACAGGTGCTTGGGAAAAGCTACACGCGACGCGCCGACAACTCAACTTCCTCTAAAGCCCCACAACATCCTTTCGTCAAACAATAGCCCATCAGTCTTGAACATTGAGGGCCACATTATCTATCGTTTCACGCGATAGCTCTCCCCCAATCTTCCAAGATGCCCCCAGCACCTCCCAAGGCGCCTCCCCCAGGGTCGATTCCCAAGAAGCCAGAGTCCATTCCTCCCAATCAAACGCTCTACGTACGCGGTGTGCCGTCTGCCCAGATCCAGAAGGAGGATTTGCGGACGGCCCTGTACCTTCTGTTCTCTACGTATGGACCGGTGCTCGACGTCGTTGCCTTGAAGACCATGAAGATGAGAGGCCAGGCGCACATTGTCTATCGCGACATACAAACGGCAACGCAGGCCATGAGAGCATTGGACGGATTCGATTTCCTGGGCGAAAAGATCGTACGCAATGTCTACTTCTTCTACTTTCTGTCTAAATCATTGAGCTAATGCATGCTTCAGAAAGTATCGTACGCGAAGTCCAAATCGAACATTTTCGCCAAGCTCGATGGCAGCTTCAAAGTACCTTCAGCCACCACCCAGGCTGCAGAGATGACCGACTTGCAGCACAGTATTTTCAACGCGCCCGTTCCTGGATCTGCCCCTGCGGCTGCATCACCCGCCCCGTCTGGTCTGCCTGCGCGACCACAAGCCGCACCGCCCGCAAGCGCAGAGACAGCAGAGAATAGGGGCCAGAAGCGACAGCGCGAGGACGAAGACGAGGACGAGGACAGCGATGTGGCCATGGAGGAGGAGAGTGACGACGATGACTGAGAGTCTGCAGGCTGCAAATACGACAGTTGTGTAGGCAGAAGAGCCATCGTGGTCGATGTCGCCGATAACTGCGTAAAGGCTCAGACCATCGCCATTTCTTTCGGCACCCAAAGTCCCACACAGCCCCCGACCAGACCTAGCCATACCATGAGGTAGTCCTCTTTTGAGCAGTCAAAGTTCGACATTGCATCACCGAGAAGACACGGGTGTACGAAGAAGCTGGGAACACCTGTGACAGGGTGGTGCTATTTTCCGGTGTGTTAGTATTAGACCTGGGCAAACCGGAATCTGAACATCAGGCACGAATAATTGACGTATTTGCAGCAAAAGCAAGCACTTACATCCGCTGATATACCGCCTATATTCCCAACTCTTCGAAGACTATCTTTGTACTGGTCTGGGACCAGACGGCGGAATACGGTGTCGATGTTGAAAGCGGGCTCATCCACTGGCAGTCTATCAAGACTGAACCAGAGACAAGGTGCTTGATAAGTTGGATGAAGATGAATCTCGTACGTGACAAGCCCGAAGTCTGGGGGCTTTTGCACCTTTGAGACGACTGCCTGGGCGATTGTGAGCTTCTTTGGGCAGGGTATTAGAAACAGAGGCACCGCAATCATACAAAATCAGAATTTTCGGCCTCCATCATCTCGTGGTCCTCTGTGTCTACTGCATCTCCGCTGTCATGGCCGAATGAAAAATTGTCGAGGCACGCCGAGAGGTCCGCGTCGTCGAGCTCTCCATCGAGCGGCCGGATGATCTGGATGTACGTTGCGTAATCTGCAGACGCCGAAAACGAGGTGTCCAGCGCCCTGCAGACTCTCAATTTCCATCGCCGTCGAATTGGACCAAGAGTTGCTTGCGTGTAACGTCTATCAAGCTGATGGCAGGCCTCGGCGAACTCGTCGGCCTCGAGAAACGGATAGTTTTTGAATTCGGCACTGCACTTAGTATTTTTGTTCATCTCAAGTGTCGAGCTTGCAGCATAACTCTCAACTGTCTATGTAGCCTGCTGTTTGAGCTTGAATGGCACTTAAAACTCGAATGAGGCTCTTCGTTGAAAGACGGGGCATGTGCCAAAGTGTACAATGAGGTACCCAGTATGTGTACGCGATATATGCAAGATTGACTGCCAGATGGCGCCGCATCTTACCCAGGACCAAGGACAAGGTGCTCAGGTGGATCTAAGCCCCCTGCAGCCAGGACCCCTGATCGGCCCCACTTAAACTTACCCAGTAGGTTTTGGGGCTTTGCTGAAGCACACGACGACTCTCCAACTTGTCCGTTTCCAGCCTGCCATTGACGTCCACGGGTTCCGACAATACATTGCTGTCCTTTTTGGCATACCCTTTTTTTTTGTTTGGACCACGACGAACTCATGTCAAGCATTAACTGCATCACGCAAACACTCGACTCATCTTCCTGGCATTGCCTGCATTATAGCTACCCCACACTTCAAACCTTTTTATAAAATAGGTACAAAGGAACTGAGTCTTGCCCACCCTCGGCATTGTAGCTCCACGATCCAAGGTCACAGCCAGGCGAACCCTGGTCTTGACTTTCGGACACATTGCTTCTATCTGGTCCACTCTTCCGTCTTGGAGCGCTTAGTGGACGCGCTCCATGAACAATTCTCTTCGAGATCCGTTCAACCTTCGAAGAAACCTCAACGGCGCGCCCACCGCCGCGACTGCCCTCACACAGCTCAACCTCCTGCGCGCGACCGCGTCACAGGTCGCCACGCAGGTGACGGAGAGGGTCACCGAGACAGCAGCAGAGGCAATTGAACGAGGCAAACAAGCTGTCGAGGACCTGAACCAGAACATCCGCGAGCAACGAGAACGAGCAAAGGAAAAGAAGGACGACGATTATCATCAAGACGACCTCGGCGACCGCGACATACAGGCCGACAGAGAGCAGGACATGTCCTTCACAATTCCCAAAAATGTCCCTTCTTTTTCGAATCCACAAAGAGCATTAGAGGACCGTGTGTGGGGTGCGTCAGGCGTCACCGCAAGATCGGCACGCGGAGGTGGTACGGGAGGTGGCATTGTGGGAGAGGGTTTGGACAAGGTCGGCGACTTCTTGAATCCAAACCGGGGCACACTGCCCATGTACAAAGACAAGCCTTACGGATACCCCATAAGTTCGCGACACCGGCCGATATATCGGCGGAAGAGATTCATGGCGTGGGTGCTCATCATGGTGGTGGCGGTAGCCTGGTGGCTTGGCCTATTTGGAAAGGATGGCTACGAGAAGCTCCCATCACTGAGGACGAGCGACTGGCTTCAAAATGAGGAGGCTGGGTCCAAGACCAGTGTCGACTGGCTGCAGAGAAGAGACAAGGTGGTTGAGGCTTTTGAGCTGAGTTGGGATTCTTACGAGCGCTACGGCTGGGGTATGTAATTTTTCACATTCTCAAAACCGAGGCTTAATCGGGGGCACTATTTGCTGACTTTGTCCTCAGGCTACGATGAATACCACCCGGTCAAGAAGACGGGCAGGCACATGGCGACGGACGGTCTTGGCTGGATTATCGTCGATGCCCTCGACACAATGATGATCATGAATCTCACCAGCCGCGTCACCCATGCGAGAGAGTGGATCTCCAAGTCACTTGATTATGACAAGAATCAGGACGTCAACACATTCGAGACGACTATTCGGATGATGGGTGGCTTGCTGTCGGCACACTACCTTGCCAATACATTTCCCGAGTTGGCACCGCAAGCCGATGACGACCCAGGAGCGCCAGGCGAAGATCTCTATATCGAGAAGGCCAAGGATTTGGCAGATCGACTCCTCTCAGCGTTTGACTCCGAGTCTGGCGTGCCATATGCCAGCGTGAACCTCGGCAAGTATCAGGGTCTTCCTTCACACGACGATGGTGGTGCTTCGTCTACCGCGGAGGCCACAACGCTACAACTGGAGTTCAAGTATCTGGCGAAACTGACGGGCGAGAAGAATTACTGGGATAAAGTCGAGAAGGTCATGCAAGTCCTTGACGACAACGGTGCCAAGGACGGCCTCGTGCCCATCTACATCCATGCTAATAGTGGCAAGTTTCGCGGCGCGAACATCCGCCTGGGCAGCCGAGGCGACTCGTACTATGAATACCTGATCAAGCAGTACCTGCAGACCAACAAGAAAGAGCCAATTTATCTCGACATGTGGGACGAAGCCCTCGCAGGTGTGCGCAAGCACCTAGTCACCTATACTGAACACTCTCAATTCACCATTATAGGTGAAAAGGTTAATGGCCTTTCTGGCGAACTCAGTCCTAAGATGGATCATCTCGTCTGTTTCATGCCCGGGACCATTGCCCTTGCCGTAACGGGCGGTATTTCCGAGGCCGAGGCGAAGAAGCTGCCAACCTGGAATGCCCAGAAAGAGCGCGACATGCAGCTTGCTCGCGAGCTAACCCATACCTGCTGGGGAATGTACAAGTACATGGCTACAGGCCTGGCGGCTGAGATCACCTTCTTCAATCTTCCCAACCCAGAATTGCCAGAGGGTTCAAAGCACCAGGCACCCACGGAATTTGACCCCGACCCAGAAGCAGAGTGGCGGAAGGACTTCATCGTTAAGCCAGGCGACTCACACAACCTCCAACGTCCAGAGACGGTCGAGTCACTATTCTATATGTGGCGAATCACCGGTGACATCAAATACCGAGAATGGGGTTGGGAGATGTTCAAGTCTTTCATAAACTACACCGCGGTTGAGGACTCCGGTGGGTTCACGTCGCTGTCTAACGCCAACGTTATCCCTCCTACACGGAGAGATAATATGGAGTCATTCTGGCTCGCTGAGACACTCAAATACTTCTACTTGCTATTCTCGCCCAACGACCTCCTGCCCCTCGACAAGATCGTCATCAACACCGAAGCACATCCGCTGCCACGGTTCGACCTGGGCCCGTTGTTCTCCACTGGCTGGCAACGGAAGCCTCGCGATAAGGATGGCAATATCATCAATTCGCAGGATGCGGAGTCAGCTAGTTCAGAGTCTTCAAATTGAATAGATTAAAGGGGGCAATTCTCGAATCTTTTGTATATAGCTCATCGCGCGGCGTTTCGGGTGGAAGGCATAGCTGGTACTAAGCGTGATCAGAATGAGCTCATCTTCATCATGAGACATATCGTCAAATTCAGATCGCCAACGGCTTTCTGTTAGGCATTCATATGTTACCTTCTTTGTTCGGCTCCTTTTGATACTTGGAGTGACCCTGGCAACAAGTGAATGCACAAGTGCTTCGCTATGGACCCACAAAACTTTCAAGAATGCCCATGAGTTTTGCTCGCTTGCAAACTGCTGCCACACCACTTGCTCTAGTAGTACTACTCAAGTATCATGAGAAAGTGTACAACAAGTTTACTTTATGGAAGGAGGATAGCTATCCACGTCGCCAATAAGCAGCCCAACCAGCGGTTCGGCCACATCGACGTTCCAAACTGCTCCCTGTTTAGCAAAATGATTCACCAAGGGCTAACGTCTTCAAAACTCCCGGATCATTTGGAGAAGGCCTCACGTGATCCGGAGAATATCGAGTAAACGATTAGAGAGCTCCATATACTGGATTCCATTAATACCCTTAGCAGGAAAGATCGAACTTTCCAGCCCGGCTAGCCTCAATGGCACTGCTACACATCATTTTTAGAAAATATAACCCCACAAGCAAAACTAATAGGACAGAGCCCGAAGCGCGCGGTCGCGGTTCTCAGCCAAAGTCTGAAGCCGAGTCAGAGAAATCACCTCACCATCCTTGAGCGACAGCAGATGAGCGCTCTTGATCAGGTTTTTGATTTCCCGACCATTCAGCTGAATCTTCGACAGCTCCTCCAGTCCTCTCTCGCTGACCTCAAATTTGCCCCGGCCAGCACGCTCGATAAAGTTCTCCCAGACCTGCCTCCGTGCCTCGGGGGTTAAGTTGGCGTAGGGCAGGAAAAGATCAATGCGTGACTGGAACGCATGGTCAAGACTCTTGATTCGATTCGTCGTTAAGAAACACACGCCCTGATAATATTCCAGTTTGGTCAGGAACACGGCCACGAGCTCATTGCGGGCAATATCATGGTCTGTCCGGGCGGCCAGGAAAATGTCCGCCTCATCCAGCAACAGCATTGCTTCCCAAAGGCGACACAACTCCAGAGCTCGCTCGAGAGAGGCCTAGACCTCCGAAGGCACCGTGCCTAAGCTGGCTGCGCTGATGGCGAAGAGGGGCACCCGGGCACGCTCAGAGACAGCTTCGGCAGTATAGGTCTTTCCAACGCCTGGCGGACCAAACATCAGGACGATGATGCCGCGGCCTTTGTCGGCGATGAAGTCGTCAAAATCATTGCTCGCAAGCCGCTTGTTCTCGACAAATTGCCACGCAAGGTCCTTTTCGTTGCCCGGCAAGACTAGGCGGTCGAAGGCGTCGTCATTCCAGACAATCTCGGACAGGTCGGATATGTTGAAAAGAGCTTTATCAAAGCAGGGGGTTAGTTAGTGTGAGTTTTACCAAAAAAAGGGAAGGCTGAGGTTGTATCTCTACTGTCTCAGATTGACTCACCCCAGTCTTTAGTCTTGAGATCCAATCCTCTTAACCATGTTGTAGCCAAAAGACACTGATAGTCGGACATCGGCTCCAGGTCCTCTTTCCGACTATGTTTATCTTTCGATGTGATTGCAGTCATAAAGGCACCATCACGGTTCTCTGTAGCAGGCAACTTTTCGCCCGGAGTTGTGGCATCACCGCCGAGGGCCGCTCCCTGCAGGCCAGATGCGGCTTCTACCATTGGCCACGCCGACATAGGCTGACCTGGATACTGCGGTAGAGCTTTCGCTGGAGCAGGCGAGGCGTCAACAGGACTGTTCTGGCGCTGTTGTCGCCTGGCAGCCACATGCCGCTGTGGACGATAACTCAAAGGGGTTCCACCAAGCACGGGTTGAGCTTCGGACCTGTCTCTGGATCTCTGGTCCTCGTCATCTTTCAACGAACGTAACGCCGGCTTGACGATATTGTTGCTCGAAAAGTAGGCGAATGAATCAACAATGACACGTCCCTTGACAGGTCTCTCCTCTCGTTGAGGCGTCTCCAGCAAGATTTTGGTACCCACGCAACTTCGAAAGTGATACCCGCGCAGGCTCTCGAACTGTCTCCCCCGGCTCGTCAATCGTTCCTTGATCTGTTCTTCGTCCGAGCAGAAAGACAGTGGATAGGCAGCTAGACTCGTGACGAATTTGTAACCTGAGAAGAAACCAATATTGACGGTGGTTGTAGCAAATCCACAATGGTCGCCATTCCAGTCGATGTACTCTAGCTCCACTTCCCACGAAGGCAGGCCTTGACGATTCCTCTTCTTCTCATATCGAACAACCCGTGCCGCGGCTTCAATACCGTAAAAAGCCGTCATAGCAACCTCCCCCGGCGGATAGATCTGCCAGACATCGTCAAAGAGCACCTTCCCCGTCTCTTTGGTTTTGGAAAGTGCTTCTATCGACGGTGCTAGTATAGGACGCAAGAAATCCATCAAGGAACTGGTGGCGGTCCTCTCCTCAAGGCCAACAGAGGTTTCGCATAGGTCATTCAACTGGGACCATCGATGGACGATAGGGCTGTAAGGTGCTCGAAATGTCCAGTTCTCGAGCTCCGGGTCAAAGTCCTGGTACTTGTTGAGCGCTCTGCACAACAGCGCACGCATAACCGCGTCGTTGACGGTGAAGGACTCTGTGATCCACACGGTATCACGGAAGGCATGCCGGTGTATGATGGGCCCGTTCTGAATCGAGGCCTCTAGGTCCTCTTGCTCGGCGGCTTGGGTTGAGAACCTAGCGTAGCGACTTGGACAACAACCACTAGGACATTCATATCTATACAGCCTTGTTACGCCAGCCAAAACTGGCGCGCTGACTTTTGGAATATTGGATGCCGTCGATTTCCCCATCTTTGATATCGAGGTAACTTGCCTCCGATTGTGTCATGTGAAATGTCGGCAAATATTTGGTGCAAACTCAAGAATGGAATCTCCAGGAAGAACACAGCCGCAAGAGACCTCCTTTTCCTGTATTGAGATAGACGGGGCCACTTGGTGTCAACTGCGGCTTACTGCAAGAGATATTGTTGATCCTTATCCTCTTCAGGAAATCTTATTTCAAGTCGCCATCGAAACTGGCACACTCTACAAATGTGGTTCTTAGATACAGTCAATGACACGCATGTCCTCCAGAAGAACGACAAGAGCCAATGCGATCTTCTTTGCATTACTTGAGGAGTTGAAAGGTGGGGTTGGCGGGAGGGGAAAACGGTCATCTGTCGGTTCATCGTATAAATTGCACTACTGTTGACTTGGAGGACGACAAAGAACCCTTTCCAAAGTCTCTGCTATTTTTCATAGACAGGCTCGGCAGAGACGCACGGGCATGTACTCGCCGTTATTCACGAAGACGCTATTCACTAGACAGAATTCGTTTCTGAATCTTGTTATTTCAGCTCTTGGAGCTTGACCCTGTAAAGATTATAGGCGTCTCACGGCCAAAAACAATCATTTGAACGAAAAAAAAGTCTCAATTGCACGCACGCTTGAACAGGTTAACAAAGTAGCCTATACATCCTTTTCCACCGAGGCCATGCTCTCCTTTCCTCCACCTCCTGCTCCAGCAAAATCGGCAGGTTGAAATCCCTCCTCCCAGTATCGAGGTCCATATCTGCCGTCTGCACGACCTTGGTCCGACACCACACCTTGTACCCAATATACATCACCGTCACCAAGGGCGCCGCGGTGTAGTTCAGAAAGAAATTCTGCGCAATTTCCGGGACGGTGTACTCCTCGTAGTCGATAGGCCAGGCACCGACCCAGAACTGCGCGACCAGGATAAGGACATTCAGTAGCAAGCCCAGCCACGACCCAAATACCCCGCCCTGCGCGCGGAACGCCAGCTCGCGGACGGAACGACCTCGTAGCCGCCAGGCTCTTCGAAATCGGATGTGTGCAAGGCAGATTGAGCCCCAGGTGAAGATGCACGAGAGTGCTGATAGGGAGAGCAGCCAGTTGAACACTGCTTCCTCTTGCTTAAGGTCGGCGAGGTAGGCCAACAATCCAAATAGACCAGCGAAAATGACGGCCATCAGTGGGCGGCCCCGGCGATCGATGTAGGAGAAGATGGCAGGCGCCTGGCCCTGGTCTGCAAGAGCTGCAAGCGTGCGGCTTGAGCCGAAGACGGAGGAGTTGCCGACGGACATGCAGGCCACGAGGATCACACCGTTCATCACACTAGGAAGAATCGCAATTCCCGCGTCCTCAATGGCAATCACAAAGGGGCTGGCGCTGGTGTCGGCCGCATTCCGGGCAGCGCCGAGGAGGCGGACATCATCATAAGGCACTAGGAGGCCAACGATGGTGAGGGAGAGGATGTAGAAGAGGCTGATGCGCCAGAAAACCTGCTTGATTGCAGTAGGGAGAGACTTGCGTGGGTTGGCCGTCTCTGCAGCGGCCAGTCCAATCATCTCGGTGCCTGCGAACGCAAATGCGGCGGTAACGAATGCGCTACACAGGCCTTTGAAGCCGTGGTTGAACGAGCCTGGATTGTGCCAGTATGCGCCTCCTATATAGCCAGTCTCGGGCTTTCCACCAATATTGATGACAATTCCCAGTAATCTTTTGATATTTGTCAGTATATGTACGCTCCAGTCTAGCTAGTCCCGGAGCACTCACATGAAGCCTATAACGGCGCTCACTTTAATGATGGCGAAGATAAACTCGGCTTCACCAAAGGATTTGACGCCACACAAATTGATGCCCATGATGATGACCAGGAAGAGGGTGACGAATATGGCCTTGTTAATCGTACTGTTCCAATACGATATCGTGATTGACGCCGCTATTATTTCCAACGGCAAAACTGTGAGCCATTGCAGCGCATAGCTGTGACCTCTTGTTTAGTATCAGTCGTCCAGAGTGGGCGTGCGGTGTCCGTGCACAACTTACTTCCAGCCCATGGCAAAACCCCATGCCGGATCAAGAAATCGAGTCGAGTAAGCAGAGAACGACCCTGCGATAGGAAAGACAACCGCCAACTCGCCGAGCGCCTGCATAACGAAATACAGCATGGCGCCGACCATAAGATAAGCGAGAAGTAGTGTCGCCGGCCCGCCAAGGTTGAGAGCGCTGCCAGATGAGATGAAGAGGCCGGTACCTATCAGATGTCAGAGAATGTACATTGGCAAGCGAAACGATACAAGACTCCAAGAGCACGGCCCGACCCAGGACAAAGACCGGCTCCAGTCGCCTGAGCCTAGGCCCATGTACGACGTTGGAGCTCAACGTCCGTTCATCCATTACCCACTAGAAGGGGGAGACACCAAGTGTGCACCAATGGACCGCCGGCGCACTTGCGCCAGTTACTGAGTGTAGAAACGGTACTTCACGAGAGACTAGTCGTTGGACATATCATCCACATAGATATCACATAGACGAAAATGGACCCATGCCCGGGCGCACTTACCAATGGACCCGCCAATAGCAATCATTTGCAAATGCCTCCCCTTCAGCTCTTTCGCGAGCAATGGATGCGCCGTGCGGTAGTTAGCCGCGCGGAGGTCAAAGTAATTGCGGCCAGGGCCGCCAACAAAAGCATTCTTGGGCGTCATTCGGCCCTTGGGATCCCTGTAGAACGAGTCGACCCATCTTCGCATTCTGCCCTTATCCCCAGGCCGGCGTGAGTCGGATATCCCGGTTCTGTAGGAGAGAGACTCCTGCATGCTGCCATCGTTGAACATCATGTCCACGGTCTCGCCATTGGCGAGCGAGTGGTGAAGATCCTCTTTGAGGTTCAAGATCTGGTTGAGCTCGAGGTCGAGATCGGGGGGTTGTTTTGCAGCCATTGCTGGGGAAGATAAGCTGTTGTTGGCTTCTGTTCCTCGCAGATGATGGTGCGTGCAAGGCTACTTCGTGTCAGTGGCGAGTCAGTAAAAAGGCTCGGGTTGCTGGAGGAACTTCGCTCACAAGCGAGGAGGCTGGTGGACTTGTAACACCTGAATTGTTGGCTCTCTAGGCGTGGGTGTTCAACGTCTTGGATTCGAGTTGCGTATGTGTGGTTCATAAAAAATTGGACCAGCGACTCAAAGGGCATGCGCGCTTCGAATATCGCGTCGCAAAGGCGACAGGAGAACGGGTCTACTTTCGTCACCTGAGATGTGATCAGGCTCAGTCGAGAGAAGGATGGGCTGTCCAGAGCAGACAGAAAGATAGGAAGGCCGTTGTCAAGACTGGGAAAGTGAGATCAGCCCGATCGCCGCGTTATCATTCTTGCAGTCGAGCAGCCGTGAGGCCTACTCAAGGAGCGATAAGCGAATGTGTTGATGATGGATGGCTGCTTTGGCATATGACGCTGTTTCGGGAAATTCTTGCTGCCTGCAATTTCGCTGCCGTGGACCGGGCTGAGGTCAACCATAGTAGTGAAAGAGAAAAAGTCCCTGATTGTAGGGCAGCAGTCGCAAGTTATCCGACAAGATCAGAATTGCAGTACGAATCTTGGAGGATCTCGTAAGACGGGAAAGAGAAGGGAAAGAGCCAAGTATTTAGCGTAGGTAGATAGGTCGTCGCTATCTCGCCAACCGCCGGGCCACCCAGATTATAGGAGGCGGTCGTGAAAGATAGGGCGTCACGTCCGCAGCAGGCGCGAATGAGAGGGTAGTTGGCCGTGCATGCTTGCTTATTGTTGGCCCGCAAATGCCAACTCCAAAAAAACCAGCTTACCAACCTTGGTAGCTACCTATAGTATTTAGCCACCCTCCTCCTGCTCTTCGGCTCCCAAAACTGCCAAAGTGACCCTTGATCTCACGTTTGACGCCATCAACGGAGCTGCGCCCCGGGCAGTCGGGACCGCTGCAGGGAACATCCCCCTTTTGCTGGGATGGGGTTTCTTTGCGCGCCATGCCAGCCTTTGGAAGTGTGATAGAGGTGACAGAGCATTGTCACTCTATCGAGAATGAATTCGATTGGGTCTGCCACAGCCCATTTCGGTATGTGCCTTTGGTACTAGTCAAATGATTGGCCAGATAACAGTGAATCCGGAAAATCATACATGTGACAATTGCCATAATCTCTCTAAACTGGCCATACATTAAGTAATATTGTCCCTGTCACGTCTCGGTAGTCATCTACTACGCAGTACTACTTTGAGGCAATCGATCTGCTACTCTGCCACCTATCCAATACTTTGCACAATAACATCAAAGCAGGGGTCGAAAGCACATGGCTGAGCAAACACGTCCCCGACACTTTCTTTACTATTGGTCCTTAAAAGGCCGCTTGCATACGATCAACGTGGGAGACACGTTCGTGCCGCATTACCGCACACCACACATATGCACGCGGGCATCGGCCTTCTAATATCTGCACGAGGTCCTCCTGATAACCACCCCATGAAACAGTTGTTTCTAGGTGGCTGGCTACAAGCCTGCTTCTGTCACTCTCGGGGTGCCTCCGGCTCTCTTCGTATCACTCATGCAAGTGGGGTGTGTGAGCAGCGTTTTACCTGCACCTTATGTCTAGAAGGGTAGTAGAATCTCATGTCAATTTCCCTACGCCAAACATCTGAGCATTTGGGTAGTCGTAGAAGACCTAATCCATATACACTCATGTCCACGCGTTTTCATCCGAATTTGAATTGGTCTCCAAGAATATTGGAGGTAGGTATCTATCCATCCCGTGCCCATCCAGCCATCCCGTGTCGTTTCCTGCTGCTGCCCTTCGAATCTGAGAACGCGAAAGGATGCCATCATGCACATACGATGCACCACAAAACAAAGCGAACAAGGGAAACGGGTCAGAATCGCGTGCCACACTGTCATGTCGAATGTGATTCTGTGGTTTAAAAATTTCATGAGCAGCCGTCCTGATATGCAGTCTTCGATTTAATAGGGAGTGTGTGCTCGCACACACCCTATTCATAAATCTCGTTGCAGTACGCCGCTCGTTGTGAGAGAGGGGTTGAGGAACATTCCACTTAGAACTCCCAGAAGCTGTTCGCTGCCTTCTGAGCGGCACCCTTTCGGCCAGGAACGGGGGCTGCATCCTTCTCTTCCTCACTGTCATCTCCAAGAGACCAGCCGCGGCCACCCTTAGGGTTGCCCATGCCGTCTCCGCCGAGCTTGATACCGCCGTGTTGGCTTGTAGTTGTCCAGTTACGTCCCTTGGGGTTACCCATGCCATCTCCGCCAAGCTTGATACCGCGATTCTCCTCGGAGGCCCCGTTGGACGGCTTGCTGTTCTCCTTTTGCGCATTAGGAGACTCATCGTAGGTCGACCAATTGGCTTGCATCATGTTGACAACCTTCTTGCGATCCTCGGGAACAGGCGCGCTGGCCTTCTGACCCTCATTGCTGGGAGAATCGTCTGTCATTGCGAAGTGGGGGTCAAAAGTACTGTGTCGGTTCTTCAGGTTGGTAATATTGCCGAGAGCGCGTGGGTCGGCGTCCTGGACAGGCTCGGAGCCGTCATCAGAAACCATGTGATTCTTATACAGACCAAGGCCACTGTTGTGCATAGCTCCACGAGGGCGTGCGCCGGCACGCTGATTGCGCTCATTGTCCTCGCCATCATCCTGGAGCTCGATTTGGGTGTCTGCATCGCGTCTGGCCTTGCCGCCGGCCATACCAGGGGCAGGCTTGGCGGGCGACTCATCGTAGTCGTTCTGATCCGTGCCCCAGTGTCGAGCCTGCTGGCGTAACACCTTGCTGGGCTTTGGCTTCTGAGGCGTCACGAAGTCCTCAAAGTCCCATTGACTCCGGTGCTTCGATTTGATTGCGTCAAAGGCGACACCCGCCTCTGGCGCGTCGGCAGGATCAGATCCATCGGCGAACGAAAAGTGGTCGTACTTCGTTGGGTGCGGCTTCATGAAACGTGTCGGCGCCCTACCGTCATCTGGGCTTTCGGGCTCTGGGGGCTCATCCTCGGGCCTTTCAAAGAGTCGAGAGGCTGGGAAGTTCTTTCCGGCACCGATCTTGGGTGCCACAGCCTTGCTAGGGGACTGGTCGGGTGCCTCATCGTTGGGTTCGTCTCCTAGGATCTCTTCAAAGGTTCGCTGGCGGGGTCGAGTGCCGGAAAAGGGCGAGACAACACGAGCGGGCTCTTCATCAGCGGGGGCGCTGAAGCCAGTCTGGTGAAGTGATGCGTGGGGGTCGCGCGTAGCATTTGTAGAGTTCTTGACGGACCGCTGGACAGGCTGTGACGGGATTGACTCTGAAGGCTTGCCACCTGATTTGGTGATCAACTTGATTTGATCCTGGCTGTCGCGGATGGGCCAATTGCGACCAGTCTTGCCAATGACATCGAGCTGTTTGAGGAGAGCGCCCTGGTCCCAGCTTTGCTGAATGGTGGTAATCTTGCCTTGGTTGTCGAATTTCACAACGTGAAGCTAAACGTAACATAAAAAACGATGAGGTCAGCAATCGGATGATGTAGCATTGGCGCAGCGAGACATGGTCTGTGTCACGGAGGTGGAGCGCGAAAATCGGAGCCTGTGGGCGATAACTCACGACAGGAATGTCAACAACGCGATCGGAGAGGAACTGGTCGTCCAGGCCTGGTAGGTAAGGACCGCCAGTGTCGAGAAATTCTATGGCGAGGGCTGTCTGCACAGCAAGGGCATCTTGGCCCTCGATGACAGTGATGAGGTCTTCGCTGTTCTTCTTGATCTGGCTGCGCTGGGCGTTGAGATGCTTGATGATGTCGGTTGGGCCGTGGAAACTGGTGGTGGTCGTGATGTAGTGCAGCGACGCGTTCTGTGCCAGGACCGACGAGGTCGGCGCAGCCAGGAACTGCTTGTACACAGCTTGCAGCGTCATAGTGAAGATGGTATTAGTCCTAGACCAACCAGGTGTGGTCCGAGGCTGAATGGGAATGAGTGTGATGGTGATGCTGGAAGCCTTGTTTGGTGGGCGGAAGTTGTGGTCGCGGAGCACAAGTCAGCGAGAGGCGGTGCGCGCGGAACGGGGGCGTGACAAAAAGAAAACAAGACGGAGCATTGAATTGTAGTTAAATCTGATGGGGCCGAAAGTCAATATGAACTTTGCGCCCGCTGGCTGGCTTTCTGGCTGCAGCCGCAGCCGCAGCTGCACCTGCACCTGCGTCAAAAACACACTTGACGTGCAGCAGGGATATCACCCCAGGAATGAAGGGGAATGAGAGGATCTGAGAAACAATGCAGTTGCCCAGGGGAGCCTGTGTCAGGGCACTACCTTGTTTGGTCTTGGGAATTTGAGAATCTTCTACCACTCATCCTTACGACCAAGTATGCAACTACCTAAATTTGCATTGATGTCAATCTTCTCTAACCGCCTGGGGCACCCCAAGGATAAACATTGAAGAGGAAGTTGTTTACAATGCCAGCCAGCAATGAATTCTTGTCCTCGTGGTCAATCCCGACGGCGTATTTGTCAATTTATGTACCTACTTAGTATATACTCGACTTCACCGGGACGGCTTCCTGTTTACTGAAAATAAATACCCCACTGGCACCGTATCACTGCACTAAGCTGCGGGCTGCATCGAGGTCCCTTGCAGACCCCACCATAGATACCTGGAGCTGCTCCACGTCGCTTTCGACGCTGTTTCAGTCGGCATCGTCTTGGTCCAGAACTCGTCTTGCCGATCCTCTTTTGATGGTAATCAGGAAGCCCACAAGCCCAAAGTCGGAATGATTGTCGCGAGGACACCTCCCACTGCGTTCTGGTCTGTGCAAAAGGGTCTGCTTCAAGCAAAGATCGGCAATTACTGGCGTGATGCTCAACGCTTGATCTATCTGTATTTGCCTATGGGTCTGTTATAGGGCCAATGGCTGTCCTATACTAGCCTTCTGGCCGGTAGCTACCAAAGCTTGGAACGCACGTACAGACGAAACTCCCTAGATTCACACCAACGGTCTCTGACATCTACAATGACTCAAGTTCACGTGGAAGATCTTCGCCCAACTCCTCTTCGAGTCCTACTTGATGAAATGAAGTCTACACCGAGGTCTGTACGCGACATGACATTCCGCCCATCCCTGGGCCAACCCACCAACTCGGAAGCAATGCACATTTGCATATGCTGGCAAAAGAACATTATGACTCACTGTGTAAGCTTGGAATTGGGCAATCCAATGATTTCTATACTCGCGCGATCAATGCTTGTCGGCACTCCGAAGTTTGAGTCACTTGAGTTGCGGCACACGACTGCTTGTACCAATTTGCCAGGGTTAAATAACTCCGAGACCTTGTGGTTCCCGCATGAATTCTCCATTACGCCGATCGTGGCCGTCAAACAACCTCTATAACCGTCTTCGATGGCCAGTGATTGAACAGCGCACAGTCCTGCCAAGTATGTTTGATACCAAGTTCAAATCCCGCAAAACATCAACGCCGAAGTGCGCCACAGGTAGAGCATGAAACTTACTGTAGAGCCTGACCATCATAGCCGAATAATAAGTCTTAGGTAAAGGGATTCATGGCACATAAAGACGCACACAATGGGGTGTCCTTCATCGTGGTTTGCTCGGCCGGTAAGTTCTCTCTCCATCCTAGGCCAAGCTATACGTCTTCTGCTCCTGGCTGTACCCGGGTAGCGGCAAATTGCCCGGGTCAAGCGACGTAGGCAATTCGACGGCGTAGTTCGCTATCGATTGCTGCTGTCGATCATGAAATGCCACTTGCGGTGTTATGCTGTGACAGAGCACTGTCAGCCAGAAATTCAACCGGCGCGTGGACAAACATCAAGACTCACAAAAAGCCGTTCTGCATCGCATTGCTCCCTTCCACTCCGCCCACCAACGGATGTTGTTGTCCATGAGCGTTGTAAAAGCTCTGGCTGTACTCGCTCAACGGTGGTGGGCTCCCAGTGCTAGCGGGATACCCTGATGGTATCATCCCACGAGTTGTGCCGCCATACTGTCCCGCGTGAAGTGTCGAGGTAGGCGCTGCAGAATACGCCGTCGCAAAGGTCTCCTGGCCAGGGCTTCTTGGTCCAGGTCCGATGGGCCCGTTTGCGTATTGGGCTTCCTGCATCGGAGGGCCGTTGTACATGTTGTGATGGACTTGCTTGTCGGGCGCACGCTCCATTCCGCCTCTCCTCCCACACATGTAAAGCAAGGCCGCTGCCAAGACCGCGACGGCAGCTGAGCCGATGGTAATGCCAGCGATGGCACCACCGCCAAGGTGGCTCCCGGACGAGGTGCTGGTCGAGGATGAAGCGCCCGTGGTGGACGATGCTGAGGTGGACGAGGCAGTTTCAGAGGGGAAGGCTTCGCCGGGTGTCATCTGGTAGGTCGCGTTTTCTGCGTACGCGAGCTGGATGTCGTATGTAAAGGTCGCATTTGGGTTGATCACGCCAACCATCTGATGGTCGAGACACGAGCCTGGTGCTGCGCAGTAAAAGAAAATGGGTTGGGTGTCGTTGACGAGTACTTGGAACGTTGGGCCCTGTGCTAATGTGAGTGTGAGGATGTCCAGGCTTGAGAGAGCAAAAGGAAACATAGTCTTGGTGTGGACTAACATTGTTCGAGGTCGTTTGGACATCAATCGCGCCGGACGAAAATCCCACTTTGTTTGGCCCCGTGTCCTCGTATGGGATACATGGCTGTTTGAACTCCGACCTGACTATCCAATGTCCCGTTGGGTAGAACCTGAACTCTGGTCCATTATGGCAGTCAGTCACTAAACATCCTATTTTGAGGTGCAGTAGAGTCGAGCATCTATCTCACCAATGACATCCCCAACTGATGCATTTGTCACTTCATGTGGCTCCAGCACAAACCCGCTCTGTTTATCACTCAGCAGGCATACAACCATAATATTGGATGCAAGGCTTCCCTACCGCTCCGACTGCGATAGAATGAGTTACAGCCGCAATAGACGAGGTGGAAGTTGCAGTGACACTGGCACCACTGGACCCAGTTGATGTCGCCAATGTAGCAGTGGCAGCCTTGATTCCGACTGCTAAGGCTGCTATGCCCCTGAGGATTGATGGTAGTACCATCCTCTTTCTCCGTCTTTGTATGTTTGGATGCGTGAAGGAAACAAAATGCTTGTACGAAGGAAAAGGGAAGTCAAAGACCCCCCGAGCAGAAGGAATGAGGCAATCGACACTCGAACGGATCCTGAGACGTACGGTCGACAGATGACAAAAGAAAGAGAAGATTTAAAAAAGTTCTAATTATGAGTAAAAAGAAAAACGGCCCATTGACCGCCCCCAAGGAATAGTATCCTAGAGATAAAGGAACACTAGTAAGAGGGATATCCATGTTGCTATTTCCAACGTAGAAGTTGATCAAAAAGAGGCAGTAAAAGGCATTGGGGAGTCCACCCACACAACGGCAGTCAGCATCGACTGTTTTCGTCAGTTAGCCCTCCAGGCTATAAGCTCTCATCCCAGAGCCTCAAAAGTTCGTAGGAAAGCAGATCCCGCAGAATAAGGCCCGTTGGCTTGCTTCCCGGAACCAACGTTGTCTATAGAGGCGTAGTTCGTTGCTACGTTGGCTTACGGTTGCGACGAGGTCAGAGGTGACGAGACCATCTCACACCTTAATCTTTCCTTGGGGGAGGGGGGAGTGTTGAGATCCCTTTTCAAATATCAGAGGTGTCTTGACATTGCACCTTCACATCTCGGTTTGGGCGTCACACAATAGAACACGTGCCTGGCTTCTGACCCATTGCATCTTTGCTCATCGCATCACTGTGCAGAGCATTGGAGGAACAGAGGTAAAACTGGAAATTATTCTGAGCGGCGCAGCCATCAAGCCTTACGCCCCTCCGGCCACACCAAGCCGGAAAGGATGCGTACCTATGATGTTGGAACGGAGAACGAGGAACCAACATTTGATGAAAGTGGCAAAGCCTATCTTGGAACATTGCCCCCTCACATATTCAGCACCTCACATATTCAGCAAGCCTGTGTTGTAGAGTAGTATGCCAGGTGTACTTGCTGACAAGGCCGGCTGATGCGTTGCGCCCGAGAGTCTGTCACCACGATCGGAGTCTTTGAGACAAGAGCGGCTTTGTCGGTCAGATCTTTATCCACAGATGCATTCATAGGTACTCTTGTTGGAACTTACTACCGATAAGTGATTATGAAGCCTATGCGTCTCGTTGTGAGATGAGAAGACGCCCCCCCCCCTTCCCGAGAAAAGCCGAAGGGCGTTCAGTTGCCCGGATTTGTTTTGAGCCCACTCTGTATGTGGATCAGAACATTATACCATTATCTGGACGTCGTGTATGAACTTCTGAGCTCCAGTAATTCCTATCAAAAGAGCAAAGACAGTGAATGATTCACTTGGTGTTCAGTGACTTTTCAGGCCCCCACAAGAGTATTCGGCAGGATGTCATCCTGCACAGGTGCTGACTGTGGCTTGAGGCCCCCTACCCTGCGACAGGAGAATTTTCATAGCAACTATACAAGCAGCTCGCCCAATATGATCATCCTGCAGCATACTCATGTATGGGAACGATCTCGGCCATTCTTGCAGCGACTGACAGGTCGGGCTGATTGCATCTCGGTACTTCTGAAGTAAAGAACACCCGAAGCAGAAGCCTATAACCATCACGCCCAGCCACTAATCTCACATTGCAGCCATGAGCACTTTGAACTTCAGCCTGCTCAATTCTTTCTTCAGATCAAAATTCCGGCTGTCGCCATGGTATAATTTGGTTGACAACGACAGGCACAAGGCTACCGGAGGATTGTGTGAGATGTGCAGTACCAGCAATATCTATTCTGACACTTTATCTCGACAAACATGCCACGAGGGTATAAATGTCCCAGCATCCATCTGTTGAAGACCTCAACCAGTATCATACAAAGTAAGCAAAGAACAAGGAAAAATCACTCCAGGCCGTGCTGCGCTATGCTTGTTTGAGAATTTGAACAGTCCCACCTTTGCCGTCTATGCAGAACCTCCGTCCACATCGGAAGAACATTGAGGCTCGTAGTGTCCCACGTGTCCAGCGTAGGACTTCCTAGATCACTCCGTCTTGTTCTTTTTAGAAACCCACTTTCTTGGGATGATCTTACTTTCCACCACCAGTCGGTAGAAACACCACAAATAACAAAGCCCAAAACCCGCCGCACCAACACCCACATTGGCAACTGTCCACAAATCTGGCTTGTCCGCGGGTGGTGGCAAGAAAGTTTCCACGACGTGCCAGCCAGCCATAGCCAGATAAAAGACGATATGTATGAGAAATGTCACCCATTGCGTGATAGACTGGGTGCCCGGGAAATATGCGCTCAAAGTCGTAGGCGGCAGACCGAGGAGATACGCCCACAGAAGTGTGAGCGTAAAATACGGAACGCGCAGATCAACTCGCTGTAGGAGCGGGAACATGGTCCAGCATCCAAGTATGGTGGCGAATCCGACCCATTGGCGAGTCTCTTTCCCCAAGCCATTGTTACCAGCCAGGAGTAGACTCATCGGGAGCAGCGGAAGAAGAACGCTTTTCTCGTGAACTTGGAAGCCGAAAAGGAAGAAGGCCCACGCAGTCGCCGCAAATGCATGTGGAAGCAGCTCCTTCTTGGGCTTGAAAAAAAGAATAAGATTTGGCAGAGCGCTGAAAGCCAAGGTGGCCACTAAAGAGGCCTTTTGCAGCAGCTCGGAAGGGTATTGCTTCAGCTTGATAACCACATTAAGGGCGCACCAGAAGTTGGCGACTTTGTCTTCGAACAGCCCTCGCGCGACAGGGAAAACTCGGTGCACCATCTGGACCAGCAGTTGAACGACGGGCCAATAGATGGCGGATTTGTCAAGGTATTCCTCAATCCAGGGAAATATGGGCAGATGTATTTCCTTGCCCTCAAGATCAGGCCTGGCTGTCACTCCTCGGCTTCGGTCGTAGAGCGCACCAGCTATCAGTGGAAGCACCAAGACTGCGAACGCTAAGAGTGTCCCAAGTGCGATGCTGAGGAAGCGAGGCACATTGATGCGCGGGAAAAGGCAGCTGCCGGCCAAGAAAGCGAACACAGGCAGTGCATAGAAGAGTGCCATCTGCTTAAAGCCCAGGGCCGCAACGAAGAAGACCGAGGCCCAAAAGTACCGACCAGCAACCATGCATGCCATGCTCCCCGCGACGAAGCCCAGCATGACGGTGTTGTACTGAAAGTGAACGTTATCGATGAGAATGGTGGCCGGTTGCATTAAGATGGCGAGCAGTGCCACCGAGGCGGACCAGTTCGACACAGCATTCAGCCGGCAGTACCGCCTGACAAACATGACGACCGCGGGAACAAAGATGAGGTACTCCGAGATTATCACCGTTGCACGCATGAATATCTTGAGGTTCGGGTTGTGTATTCCTCGTGAAGTATCGAGCTCAAACCAAGTCGGATCGATCAGTGAGCCAATCTTGCCGCACAGCCAGCTATGGTATGCGGTCAAGGGCGGGTAGTCGAGTCCCCACCACTGGAGGTCGTAGAAGTACCATTGCGATACAGGTAGTTGCGTGGTAATCTCCATCCAGTGTCTTTGTGCTTCATAATCGCCGAAAATTGGGGGTTTTTGAAATCCTAAGACAAGACAATTGCGTAAGTCTCAAGTCACCCGCGGAGGCGCGTACTGGTGTTGCGATTCTCCTTCGTACCTGAGTATCCCCAGAGACCCGCCGCCCATTTGAACAGTCCCACTACCATCAATTGTAAAGGCAAGACTTCCCATTGTGAGACGGAGCCCCTTGCTGGCCACATAAAGGCTGCAAGCGGGAATGACGGTGCACGGTAAAGGACTTCGGTCTTGGTGAGCTGGAAGTCGTCGTCGCTGCTCCTCCCCTTGCGCCGAGGCTTGTGCCGGCCTTTGGAGGGAGTGCCAGCCATGGTGACCCTCTCTCTTCAAGCGATTGGATGTTGGTCTGTCTTGAAGACTGTTGAAGCCGGCACAGTTGTGGGAGGGTGGTGTAGCAAGCGGTGTTATTGCAAGTATTGAGTAAGAAAGTTGATGTACATTACAATTGTCGAGTCCAGATTGCAAAACGACTGGGAGCCCTCGCTGTTCACAAGCTTCATGGAGCTTGCCCCTGTCTGGAGAAACAGGGATTCTGGACCCCTGAACCTAGCTACAGATCCCTGGGGACATGACAGCATGCGAAACATGCTGAAGCTGAACTTCACCAGCCAAGACTCTCAAAGCGCAGAACCCCTCTTCATTGAGGAGAGAAGAAAATGCCATTGAACATCTCATAACTGTACGATGCTCTCATTGAAGCTCTCACTACCTTGACCATAGCTAAAGCACTTGCCATCCCACTTCAAAATGCCCTATCCCTTTGTCCTCCCCACAACATCCGCCTTTTCCTATTCCTCCTCCTTCACCTGCGATTCGCACCCATCGCTCCCTCTTACGGCCAGCACCCAGCGCGGTGTCGTCCGCGATGTCCTCAAGAGCCACAAACGCCTCCCACCCTCTTCCCAAGCCGCAAACCTCCCCACCATCTCCTCCGCCATAGCCTCCTACCTTCCCTACCTCCTAGCCGTCGACGCCGGGCTCTCCCACCGCACCCACGGCGACGGCTCGGAGCTGTTTAGCATTATCCAGCGGGCCTCTCCGCCCCTGGCCCTCGAATGGCGCCCAACGCTGTCCGACGTTTTCATACCGGGCAAGCGCGAGAATGCGCGCGTGCGGATCCACACGCTCGAGCATGAAGTGTCATTCGTCCTCGCGACACAGGGATACGTGTCGACCTTGCTTGCGCGCGCCGCACTGCAGCCGTTGCACAGTACGACGACCTCGATGGATTTATATGCCATTGGGTCTCCCAACCGACAGGCTCTGCTGGCGACGGCGTCGAAGCACCTTCTCGAGTCGGCGAGCGTGTACGATTACCTGGCTAGACGTGCCGAACAACCTCAACCCTCACACGCACCGCCGCCGCCCTGCGCAGATATATCAGCCGCTACAGCGCGGGGACAGTCACATCTTGCTCTCGCTGAGGCTACATTATTGGCTGTGCTGAAGGATGACCCGTACCCGGCAGTGGTCGCCCAGGACCGGAATATCAATGATATGGAATGGATGTACAAGGCGCCGGACATACCCAAGGTAAGGGCGCATCTATTCGCCCGGCTCTGTTTGGCTGCTTCAGAGCATGCAGCGAAGGCGCACAGCCTTTGTGCAGGGCAGACAGGATCCTCGGGGACTGGTAGTAGCATCCGGTTCAAGAAAAGTAAAAAGGGAGTAGAGGGTGGAGATGAAGGATTCAATGGAGGCAACGGTGGTGGTGGTAAGTTAAACGATGGCTTTGTGAGGTACACAGAGGATTTGCGCCGGACGAGCAGGGCCAAAGCTTGTCGCTTCTTTGGTATTGATGCCGAATTGGGCGGACAGACAGGTGACGCCATCGGCTGGCTTCACGCCGCTTTGCAGGAGCTGGGAGTGGAAGTTAAAGACCCATCCAAGAGGTCGAAGGGGCTGGGCAGGTTGAAGAAAGAATGGGCCGACAAAAGGGAAGACCGCAAAGTTGAAAAGGGCACAACTTGGGGCGCCGACGCAGGCAAGCTCGAGGAGACGCGGGTCATCGAGATGCTTGAGGCGAAGTGGACCAAACAAAATGATACGGTAAGCAATGCAGTCTATTGAATCTAATCAAAGTCATGCAATTGGGGGCGAGTACTAACCGCAAAAGAGTTTAGATGTTGTCTCAAGCCATCACACCCACCGGTACTCTCCTTGCGCAAATGCCCTCCGCCCGCGAGTTCCACACCCTCAAGCCATATGTTGTTCCAATGCTCGATAGCAGGACATTGGAGGCCATGCGTGCTCCGCCCGATAGAAGTGACGATTTCGGCGACGCACAGAGCTCCGACGACGAGATCACCGTACCGCGGTCTACCCAGAGCTCGTATCCTGGTAGTTCGGCTTATTATTGAACCAGACAAGGCATGAAAGACAGTTGCTGGAAGTCATCATGACAAAAGGTGCGAAGGATCTCTCAATATCTAGAAGCCCAAGGCTGGATCGCGCCTCGATTTTGCAGTTGGCACGAGCAAAGACCCAGTCCAGTTCGACTTGTCGATGATATTGCGGGCAAAAGTCTCCCGGTGGCTTGTGGATGGCGAAAGTGCTCAGATCACGAGATGCTCGCCGGCTACTTAATGCTTCGCCATCGAGATTTCGATTAGCATTGTCAAGCGCTTCGGAGTACTGGTACATACCTCATTGTGCTCTGAGCGGGACATGATCATGTCAGAGATGGCCTGCAGTGCCGATGTCCACGTCACTGGTGTTGGAGGCTCTGCTCCTGGTGTAATTGGCGGCGTCGGTGGTAACTCGGTTGGTGCCCGTTGTCGAAGCCGTGACGTCCTTGCAGGTGCCATTGGTGGTATAGGCGGAACGGCTTGGTCAAATTGCAAAGACCGAGTAGGTCGCAAAGGTTGAAAAGGAGGAAAAACGTTTGGGTGCGTAGAATAGGCGGGAGGTTGGTGCTCTAGGGCTTCGCTCTCTCTCGGTGGACTCCGGTATGCATCCCATGCGCTATCCCAAGCGGCGTGCAGAGCTGATCCCAAGGGGAGAGGATTCCACGGAGGTGGCGTGGGTTCCCGAGTAATCACTTCCAGTCTTTCACATGATGACCCTGCTTCATCCTCCGCTCGATCCAGGAAGGACACCAAACCTCGCACGTATCGCGATGCAGATCGGAATCGAGACGGACCGGCCTTTCCAACCTCTTCTCTGACTAGAATCGAGTTCCACCGGTCGTCGTCATCGTCCTTGATCTCGTCCGCGAGTTCAACTGCCATGGATTCTTCAAGGAGTCGACTCCTCTCGATAGCCACCAGTTCGAACCAGCGGAGTTGCGATCGAATCTTTACTCGCAGCTCTTGTTCCTGGATCTTGAAAGATTCTCTGATTCGGCTCTTTTTGGCATCCATTAGCTCTTGCTCAATGCTCGCTTCTTCATCAAAGACGTAGCGCAACCGTTTAAATGTGTCACTTCTTCCTTTGAAGTATGCGTCTCGTTCTTGTCGAGACTTCTGGTTGTACAGCAGCCTCTCCTCCTGAAATTCGTCATTCCCTCTCTGCTCGGCCCACTGGGTGAGCTGCATTTCCCAGTCCGTCTCGCCTCTGCGTTCTTTAGCAATATAATCCAACCATTCCTGATCTAACTCCCTCATCTTCTCTTCAATCTTGGCCTTTGAGGACTCTTCTAACAGTCGTAGCTTGGCTTCATGCTTCACTCGGAGGCCATCCATGGCTTCCAGCGTCTTCAAAGTGAGATAGTCTTGGTCCCGTTGATGATCCCCATCTAGGAGACTTCTCTGAAATTCGTTGAGCTCCTCGATCAACGTCTTGTACCCGGCATATGTATACTGAACCTGGTTTTTGCGACACGCCTCCTTTGCTACACGGACTCTCTCTTGTTTCTCAGCTGCTTCAGCCTCTATCATTGCAATGGCCTCTAGAGCTTGACGGAGTTCTTGTGCCTCTCTTTTCTCCCGCTCTTCCTGAGCACGCCGTTTGGCTGCATTTTCCTTGGCACGCTTTTTCACCCTCTCTAGTTGTCGCTCAGTGCACCCACAGGTCCACCAGACCTTCCCGCAGACATAACAGAACTCAGCGCCGCATCGGCAGGTCATGTGTCGACACGCAGATTGATGTTCGATCATTGTATTGCACCGGTAACAGCGCCTCTAGCCCTCTTCGACAGCCAAGTGTTGGACGAGCCCCATCTCTTTGTTCTTGGGACACTGTGTCGCGTCACTGTGCGCCCAATTTCGACAGTCGACGCACGTGAGGTGGTTTCTCGAGCACCTTTGTTGACGATATGACAGTTCTTTGATGCTCTCATCTACCGGGACGAAGATGCCACAGTCCGGTATAGGACAATAATAGCGTTGTTCGATTGGTGTCATGTACTCCTGCCGCTTCTGTCTGTACTGTTTTTCGAGACTTCCAGATATATATTTGAGACATTTCCGGTGCTCTATAGGATGCAGACAACATCTTGGTGGCCAACTTGCTTCTGTCTCGATGGCATGAGCGATAAGGAGACGGAAACATGGCCGGCAGTAATTGTGGCACCGCACCCGAACGAGGTCTTTGACTGCGAAATCATCAAAGCATGAGATGCATTCCCTGGAATAACCAGTCAGTTTGAATGAAGTGAGGAGATTTCTGTATTGAGATGATCGGAAAGACGTTGAGCGCGTGCAAAGCAAAGGGACGGGCGAGGAAGACGAACCCTGTCTGTAATTCTCCCTGCCAGATTTGTTTGGCATGTTTGAGTTTTGCCCTGAATTGCAGAGAGCCCGTAGACCGACGGAGGACATGACGACGAGCGTCGGTATCACTCATTCCTCGAAACATAGCCTTGATAAGATCCCGTCGTCGTGGGATGGCTGAGGTTGACGAGGCTTGGGAGCGAGGCATGGGTGTGAAGTAGGGGGCATTGTCTACCGCCGTGGGTACGTCGATCCCATTCTCGGATTGCGCATCTGCTGACGGGGACTGGCCCCCTTCAGATGGGGTATAGAACGAGGTAGTGTCGGTTTGGTCTGAAGCAATAGTAGATGCTGGGCCAGAGACTGGCATAGCTTGAGGGGTGTCGAACCCTTTTCCCTTGTCGATGCTGTCCGTAGCCCGGTCTTGGAATGGGTGCTGTCGCTCTTGTTTAAGCTGGTTCTGCTCTCGCGTCTGCTCCTGACGACGGCGCGCTTCTGTTTCTATGTCGACTTGAGCCCGTACATTGTCAATGGAATTCTCGACCATAGCCATAACAGTCGTGGGCACGGTTTGGTTGAGCTTTGCGAGAGCATCTGGGGGCCCATATTTTACCATATCAACTAGTTCTTCATCTTGGCTGGCCCTCTGTGGTTCGGTCTTCGAAGTTAAAAGTCCCTCCTGCTGTACCTGAGATTTCTTTGTATCATCTCCTCCAACCTTAGACGGCTCATCAGGCAGAGCATCAGCCTGTCCAGTGGCCGAGAAGGTGAAAGTCGAAAACGAGGACAAGTCGAAGTTCGGGCGCCCGTCCCCCTCGACCATAGCTGTCTATTACTAGGCCGGCGCGTTTCTTTTCTAGGGCCCTTGCGTTGAGCCGGTACATTGCACTGCTTCACCAATTAAAGCATTGTCTTCCTTTTCTTCGCGGGGCAGGGGGGCGGTTGGAGATGTGCTTGTGAGATGAAATACAATGTTGGAGAAGCGAGTGACAGCGAAGGACGCAAGCCACGAGGAAGCTATCTGCTCTAGAGGGCAGACCAATATTTCCTAGGAGAGTTGAATGTATCGGCGATGGAGCACTTCGATAGCGAGCGTGTGCCTTCTGTTGTCTGGACCAACCTTAAGAGGCCAGAGCTGGTCAAAGGATCGCACGCATAGGGAAGTCGCATTGCAAGGGGTCACCACTACCGTTGACTCGGACTCTCAAGTTTGTGTCTGCGCTGTCGCATGCAGCGATTAAGGACAGACTTTGCACCATGGGATTGGTCAGATTCATTTCATGTTGACCAGACTTCCAAGAATACACGGACTATAATCAACATATCTTTCACAACCTTGATCTTGATTTCGCACCAAACTCGACCTTATTGACACAGCTACCCACACCTTCGAGGCTAACCTCGCATATGTCGCCGTCCTTGAGCCACAGCTGTGGTTTCCTACCAGCGCCCACACCTTGGGGGGTCCCTGTAAATATAACGTCCCCAGGCAACAGTGTCGTACCTTTGCTCAGAAATGCAATCGTCTTTGCAAGGCTGAAGATCATGTCTGACGTGTTTGAATCCTGGAGATGGTCAGAGGACAGTCTAATCGTAGGAAGTGGGCGCCCACAAGGCGGGGGGCTCACCTGTAATACTTTTCCATTGAGCATCGTCGATATCTTCAAATTTTGAGGATCTTTCATTAATGAAGTGGAGACGATGCCTGGTCCAAAGGGAGCCCAGCCATCGAAACTCTTGCCGAGTCCCCACTGGCCCCCTCCTCTCTTTAGTTGCCATTCTCTGTGGGAGACATCATTTCCTACTGCGTATCCGAGAACATATTCGAGTGCCTTAGACTCTGGAACATCCGCACAGGTCTTTCCAATGACCGCAACAAGCTCACACTCGTAGTCGAGGCCCTCCCCTTCCTGTGCCATGGGATGTATCGGAACAGGGTCGAAGGGCCCGGCTAGTGAGGTTGCCGGCTTGTAGAAAAGCACCGGATACTTTGGCAAGGGCAAATTGGACTCTTTTGCATGTTCGGCGTAGTTCAACCCCAAACACCGCACCGTCCGAACGTGCTCGGGCGCGAGCGGGCTGAGGAGCAGCCGGATGTCAGCAACGTTGTCTGTCACATCATGCTTGCCAAAGATATCGCCGGTGATGATTCGAGCCTGCTTAGACTTTCCAATGTCCGTCGCTCCCCGGGGAAGAATGGCATCTCCATAGTAAGTGCGACCATCCTTCGCGAGGAAACGGACCAGACGCTGCGTAAATGTCAGACTTCGAGATATACAGCGCAGACGCCTCGGTTCCAAGAACCTTGAACCTTTCTCATACTCACAGAGAAAAACGGCATGTTCACGTCATTCAGTTGGTGACTCCAATTGCCAACGGAAGCGGAAGAGGCGAGCGAGTGTCTAATACATCATCTCGAGAGGCATCGGCGCCGATCTCCATATTTGATACAGGGCAGACCGGGTCGGCCCGAGCGGATCGGGTCGGGCCTGCAGATTTAGTGCCACCTAGGTCCCTCATATACTCAACTTCAATTCAATTTCATGTCTACCCGCCTGAAGCTACCTAGACTTCAACTGAGAGATAATTGTCTCATCCCCTAGGAGTAGCAGAACCCTTTTCATCAGAACACCACTTCGTATGATGGGAATAGAATTCGAGTAATGCACCATCCAAGGTGCTACATCCTGGAGCAGGAGATTGCAAACGACTGTGCATTAACAGTGGAGTGTGGTATAACCAGAAGCTGAATATTTTCCAAAATGTTCAGATTGAGCATATGTGGAGAGTCTAGCCAATGTTGGTGTTTGTGACATTGATTCATCGAGGAATGTGCAATCCAATAGGCAGTATGTAGACATCTGATATAGTGCACATTTAGGTGAAAAGTAGGTTTTTGTCACTCTACTGGATCACCTAACTGGATGATTGAAATGTATTAACTCCAGTCGTATGTGTTCGTTTGTGCCGTCCTTTCTCCAATAAGTATTCGAGGATATCGCATACTACTAGCTTTGATAAAGTAAGATTTTGTCCTCCATTTACACGCTATGCTAATTGTCTGCTGCGTACAATGCCTATGATATCATGAGCCTCTTCTGCCATTCTCATCCTCGGCATCGTTGTTGGCTGTTCCCGTCCAGGGACTAAATTGAGTCTCATGCTAAAAATCCAATGACTCTGATGTAGCCATACACCAGTACTCCCTCAGAGGTTGAGTGCCCAATATGATGGCGCTCTTCTCTTCATCCACGTTAAGTTTGCTTCAACATGGCGTATGTTCTGTTTGGTACTGTCTTGGTCATCGAATCCAAGCCGAGCAGTCATGTAGTGGTCCATGTGTTCACCTAACGTTCAGTGGCCTGTCCACAAGTTGTCATCTCGTCGCTAGCTTGGTCTAGCACCAGTATACTCAATTGTATAATGATACAAGGCCTGCTTAGACGTTAGTGGCACAACTTGCCATAGTTGCAACGGACCATACTCTGCTTAGTCGCTCTGGTGGCCCATGCTTTGATGGGTGGCCGTCGATGAGCACCCATTGTAGGCACACACCCTATAATCAGCTTCCAATCCAGAGGGGGCTTCCAATCAGATTCCAAAAAAACATTCACATCCTTCCCAAACAACCACCACCCACCAACTCGCCTTCTCCTCCCCCACTCCTCCTCCTCACACCCGACTCATACATCAGCAGACAGTCAGTCCTCTTCAAGCAGCAAAGGCACTTACTCAGCATGCCTCTGGAGGCTGATTACATCACCCCTTCTGAGTTGGACTCAGAATCTGCCAGTGAGTGGTGTGAGTCTAACTCAGATGCAGATTGGGAGGATCTTGGGCAAGCTGTGGTCAGGAAGACCAAGAGACCAGCTCGAGCTCCTAGACGAAAGAGCGACCTTGAGGCTCCTCCTTCCATACCCACTCCTGCTTCCATCCCAGTACCCTCTTCTATCCCGTCATCTGACCTTTCCACCTCCCCCCAATGTCAAATTCCCAATGATCAGGACAAGTACCCAGACTTGCCTGATTACATGCCCTACATGCCTCAGTGTGTCCCTCAACCTTCAATCGGATCCATTTTCCCAGCTCAAACTCTTCACCCCACTGCCGAACAGGTAGACACTTTCATGCAACAGCACAGTTCTACAAATGGTCACCAATCCCAAGGGCTCCATTCAGCAGAGCAGTACAATCTCACAATGGGCAGGAGCCAGGGAGCCGGCATGGGCTTCCAACGAGGTAAGCATGGCCTCCTTTCCATAGCAAGAGCGAGAGACAGGTGGTTACATTCACAACAAGTGACTTGCAATCTGTGCCAGCAAGCGCGGCTAGCCTGAGGTGCAAGAATACAGTTTTTGACCTGTATCTCGACCTTACTTGGGACAATTGGCAATTACAACCTCCAAATTTGCAGACATCTCTTTCCAAAGACGTTGCAGCTGATCTCCAATCTAGTTATCAAAAAGGAGTACCAGCCTGGCAACAGCGACCTGTTGATGGACTACTCGCGTATGGGCCTCTCGAGCTGGTTCGATCCTTCCGCCGGTCAATTCCATCATCAATACTCTCCTGCAACCTTTGAGGGCAATGGCTTCAACTTCAACTTCGCCGCGGCGATGCCCTTCGCCCTTTCTGGTTCCCAGGTAAACACCTTCCGTCCCTGACTTCTCAGTCGTTGTTTCCATCACACCCTACCACCTCTTGTTTTATGCTCTGAACCTCACTCTTCGACTCGCCTTCCCAAATTCACCTCTTGTGCCCTGCTATGTTCTGAAGAACTCCTTCTCCGAGCTTCGTCTTCTTAACGACACACGCATGCAGACCCTTCACGATTCTGTTGTGCCTTCGCTCTCTTCACGGTCGCAGCCGCACTGCACACTGTCATCCTCCTGTCGCTCCCTCGCTATTGCTTGATCACCCGCCCATTGTTCTGTCCAAATTGATTGTGGAGTTCTGTACTTGGACATTTTCTGACGTGAAGGTTTCGACTAGCTGGCCATGGACCCCATTACATTCGCTCCCACAGGAGTCCAGGAACCCTCAGGCGATAGCGAGCACAAATCTTCCAAGGCCAAGGCAGGCTCGAACACCAATTCCAATACGATCCCTCTGCTCTGCATTTTGTGCGAGAAGGCACCGACCTTCTCAGATGTTTCTCACCTCCTGACGCACATCTCGTCCAAGGGTCATCTCTCTCGTCGCTTCCACCTCGATCTTCAGGCTCAGACCGACCAAGAGGTCCACCAGCGGCTTATACAGTTTGACATTTGGTTCGAGCAGCATGGCATACAGAAGCTGCTGAAGACTCGTCAGGAAACAAAGGATCAAAAGAAGCGGACTCTGGCGAGGAGACAGAGAGGAATTGGCAACGAGGTATGTCCCTTCTACTCTGAACCTCTGATTCGTCTTCACCTTCAAGTGTTGTTTCCTTGCGAATGAAAACGCTCATGTTAAAACTGTTCAGAAGAGATCTCGGAATTCTTGTGACACTCGAGGTGTCCTCAAGAGCGAGCCCGATGATGCCCTGCAAATTTCGGCCAGCCATTTGAACCCTCTGAACCAGCAGAACTGGCATGCGGGCATGACCTTCGACAGCTCCTATCAAACCACCTCCGGCAAACGAACCCAAAGCGTTTATCCCGAGCCCGACTCCCCTCAAGATCCTTCCCACCAGAATGATGAACTCATTGAGATTGGCAAACAAGGAGGGTCTAGAACGCCCACGCTCAAGGGTATCATCCACAAGGGCATGGGCATGTTCGATGCTGCGACGCCTGAGATGAAGCGGGTACGGAACCAGCGAAAGCACCCTTCCGTCCTTAACAAGATGGTGCTGGTTTCAGAGTCTATCAGCATGACTGAGCAAGTCTGGAACGAGTCCATGACCAAGGTTGAGCACGAGAGGAACGTTTACGACACTCCAACCGACTTGAGCTCCCCGGTAAGTTCTATGATGATCTCTCGGTGATCTTTTAAGATTCTATGTTTAAGCTAATTCCTCATTTTGGAAGGGATCTAAGGACGATGACGAGGATGACGAGCCCCAGCAAAAGAGGCCTCGTGGTCCTCGCGCAGTGTCTAAATCGATTGGTTCTCCAATTGAGCGGATGACTCGATCGACAACCCGAACTGTAAATGGAGCTTCATCACGGTCCTCTCGAGGAGGCAAGAGGGGAGGAGGGAAGCGAGGTGGAGCCCAACGAGGTAGAGGCAAGAAGATCCCAAAGGTAAACGAGGAGATTATGGACTCTGATGAGGAGTTGGGCATTCATCGTGGAAAGCGTAGCCTGGATGTCTTCCACGATGTTGCTTCAAACGATGGATCGCTGAGAGGCAATGTCTTTCGAGGACAATCTCAAGGCGCACAGAGTGAGTTCCCTTTCTGGCATGAGCAAAGCATCTGTGGGTCCATGTTTAACAGGATGATGTGCCCACAGGTCTTGGAGGAAGCTCCTTTGGCGGTCAGCAGGCTGGGTTTCCACCACGAACTGCCATGCAGGGTCTTCCCACGAACCGACCCTTATCCTCGATGTACGGACGCACTGACAACCACCAATTTGTCATGTACGACAAGGAAAATGATCGAGCTGCCTTCTCCATGCAGCAAAACACTAACATGCCTGGATATCACCAGCCACGTCAAAGCATGCAGCCTGGTGCATTCAACCCTCTCTACGTCCAGCACCAGGACAACTTTGCCAACGTCTACGGCCAGGGGTTCGACACCTTCAAGCCATGCAACTCTGCTTTTCAGTCTTTGAATGGCATGGGTTACAACGGTATGCACGGTGGCATGAACAACGACTTGCACAACGGCTTCAACAACGACATGACCAATGGCCTCAACATTAGCCTGAGCAACAACGGCCTCAACAATGGCACTAACCATGGCTCACATTTCCGGTCTGGTAACAACGGCGGCCGAGATAACGGTTTCGAGATTCAGTGAGGGATATCAAATATCAACCGTGGAAACGACTTGTCGCATACAATGATCTCACGGTTTCTCGCAAATACTCGATAATATCGAAAAGATCAGTAACTTCGAACAAGCTTGACATCCGCGTTCGGGAGCAGTCCTCTGTCCTCACAGACCGCTACGGAACGATCTCGTCAGCTCAGATTAGACCAGATCTGATTTTCGATATCATCATTGCATCATTACTTTCGATCCATTTCACCGAACTGGTGGTTGCTTCTTGGGATGGGGATGTTAATGAGTTCGGGACTATGCTTTTTAATCCGCGCGCAACGACTTGTCTCTACTTCTCGAATTACATAGCTTTAGTATTCAGAGAATGATGGGTGTACATTACTTCAAATAGACAAACAAGCGAGGAGTTTTTTTCATCAACTCTCACATGTCTTCGTATCCGTAGTTCCAGCCTCGCATCTGGCAACCGTATGAAAAGCTTCGTTGAAGATTCAAGACATTGGGAGAGAGCTTGAGTACAGTATGTATACCACATTGTACCGAGAGTGTGGTAGCATTGAACGTGTGTAATATATACGTGGAATGGTAAAAGCCCAAAGAGCAATGGCTTTTCGGAGACCCCGACCTCACAGCTCCAAGGTACACACACGTAATCATTTCACAACTGCTCAACACCCGAAATCAATTGCTCAATTCCATCCTCTGTGGCCTCACCTGAAAATACACGCTCCAACATTGTCGCGGCGCCTTTCAAACGCCGCAGTCTGATCTCGTCCTCCAACTCCCGTGACTTTCGTGCGGCGACTTCAAGAACCTTGCGCGGTATACGTGCAAGCCTGGCAACATTCAGCCCATATGACCGATGCGCGACGCCCTCAGCCACCTCGTAAAGGAAGGTGATCTCCTCGTCACCGCCAAGAGCACTTTCTTCGTCGCTATCGGATGTGTGGCCATCGGTGAGCTTGGTGGCGGTGAAGCGCATGTGTACATTCTTGACAAGCCCGCCACCAAGGCCTTCGGCGATCTTGGCCAGATTCTGGTAGTGTGTGATGAACAGGGTCAGGCATTTCGTCTCGCGGACAACGTGCTCCAGCACTGCAGACGCGATAGCTGCGCCATCGTGTGTGGATGTACCACGGCCGAGCTCGTCGAGGACGACGAGGCTGCGGGGAGTTGCGGAGCGGAGGATGGACGCCGTCTCGGAAACTTCTACCATGAAGGTGCTCTCGCCTGCAAAGAGGTTGTCTCTTGCGCCCATGCGTGTGTGTATCTGGTCGGCGAGCGTGAGGGACATGGCATCGGCGGGAACGAAGGAGCCAATCTGGGCTAGGAGGACAAGCAGGGCAACAGCTCGCACAAAGGAGGATTTACCGCCCATGTTTGGGCCAGTGATGAGATGTGCCAGCGGAGTGGGGGATGACAGGGTCGTTGTGAAGGGTATGTATCCGTTTGGCAGGGTGTGCTCGGCGATGGGGTGACGGCCGGCAGATATCGAGATTGTAGGAGGGGCTGAGGAAGGAAGAAAGGTCGGCTTCGAATAGCCCGGCAGAGCGGCCACTTTGGAGAGTGAGACAAGGCAGTCGAGCGTGGCAATGGCAGACACGGCGTCTCGAAGCGGCTGGTAAGCAGCTGCTATAGAGGTTAAGAGAGCGCGGAAAGCCTCGTCACAGGCGGCGGCGAGAGACTCCTTGTGCTGGTCGCGCTCGCTGATCAGGCGAACGACCTCAGGCGTGTGGAAGCGAGAGACCTTCTTTGTGCCTGAGATCTTGATCCAAGATGCGGGAACTTTCTTCAGGTCGATGTTGGGCACCTCAATCAGGAATTCGATGCCAGCCACGGTGACATAAGACACAGATCCCTTCTTGCCAAGCTTAGAAGCGGCCTCCTGGCGATGTGCATCGAGTTCTTGCTCGACGGCTGCAATACTCCATTTACTGTTTGTGATGTCCTCTGTCTCCTCCAGCTCGCGAAAGAATTCGTACTTGTCATCTCTTCGGGCTGCTTCGGGGTTGATTTTCTCCAAGAAAGTGACGACGATCTCGCCAATCTGGGGTATTGCACAGATAGCGTTGCTGAGGAGGCTAGATTTGAGGCCGGTGTCTTCCGGCTTTTTGATATTGGCGTAATTCATGGAGATCTTCTGCAAGGACTGCAGCACGGACAAGAGCTCCGTTCTCGAGCATTTACCATAGTAAATTCGAATCAGACTCCTTTCAAGGTCAGTCTTGATGTTGACCAAAAGACCTTCAAGCTTGTCGACCTGCCATATGGAACGGTTCTCCACGAGCTCCTCGACAGCAGCCACTCGCTCCTCCAGTTGCTCCTTGTCGAGGAGTGGCCGCCCAATCCATTTTCGTAATAGCCGCTGACCGAATCGAGTATGTGTCTTGTCGATGGCCCACATAAGGCTGCCTTTCTCCCGGTGGTCCGTTTGATTCCTGTAGACTTCCAGGCTCTCCAGGGTTGTGCCATTGATCAGCATGTGTGATCTCGTTGTGAAAGACGCGAAGTACTTTGTCAAGTCAAAGATATGCTCCAAGCCGTATTCGGTCAGGTGCGTGATCATTGCTGAAAGACAGACGGTCACAGGTTCTGGTAACTTCAGAATCTTGTCCAGCAGAGCAGACGCCCGCTCGTCGGACTTGTCCTTCAACTTGTTCGCGTAGAATTGTGTTACGTGAGAGTACGCCTCAGCAGCCATTGTCTTGCCCCTTGGCACCTTCTCAATTCGAGTGCGATCGCCAAAGACGTTGCTGCTGGTGCCGGAGAGGTGTTGGAGCAGTTTATCCGTAGCTTTGGTCAGCTCTCCAACTATCAGGAACTCGCAGGGCGATATGTGCAGCAATCTCGTTTCGATCTCACGCCGCATGAAACCATCCTCGAAATTGTCGTAGATGATGTCTCCAGTTGCAGGCTGAACGGCAATGATGCCGACATCTACCTTCTCATCTGTGCCCCAGCCCTTGGCCTTGGACTCCGTGATGCAGAGTAGATAGCCCCCTGGAGGAGCACCTGAATTGTCCTTGTCCAACTCGCCAATCTCATCGACATAGGTCCCCTTGGTGTAGACATTGGTGAGCTTTCGCACGAAGGGTGCGTTTCGATTATCACCGGCCTTTTTCAGAGCTGCCGTCTCGACCTGGCGCACGACTCCGACTTTGTGCCCAGCTGCCACGAGGCGCTTGGCGTGTACTGGCAGACGATGTACCGGGATGCTTGCAGAGGCAAATCGGTCCAAATGGGCTTCTGAGGGGTCTGGAAGTGATTTCTCAGCGGCATGAGCGCGATTGGGATGGGCATGGACACTTACGCTCGTCATAGCGGAACTTGCCGGGTATACACACAATGCTGAGCTCTTTGGCTGCAATGCGTGCATCCTCGCCAAAGAAGCGGAACTTGTAGCCAACCTCGACGATCAGGACCGTGTCCAGATGCTTCCTCTTGATATCAAGAAACTGGATCTCCATTGGAGTGAGTTTACCAGTCTTTGCACCCTTCTTCTTGGTAGCCTTGGGTCGAGCAACCTCGTCCTCCTCAGCCTCCTCAGCCTCTCCATCCTCATCCTGCGCAGCTGCTTCGTCCTCGACTTGGAAGTGGCGACGTCTGAACATAGCCATGCTGTCAGGATGGCCCAATTTTTTCACGAACTTGCGATGCAGTTCCTCCTTTTGCGACCGCACAGCAGCCTCTTCTTCATCCTCTTCCACATGCCCTACATCCTCGGTTGGCCGATCTGCATCGTAAACATAGCGCTCTGTCCGAGATGCCTTTGATACTGTGGGGATATCCTCAGTGGCGTTGGGTGGCGGTTTGGAGAAGAAGGTGCTCTTCTCTGGTACTCGGTCATCCTTGGATTTGTTCCTTTTCAGTGATGGTGTTGTGGCTCCATTCTCTTGGCCGTCATCATCCTCAAGAGGTCTCTTACGACTCGGGCTGCTGCCCTCATTGCTAGCAGCACTGTGGCCGTCTTGGCTGGGCCTCTTGTGGAGGGACTGGGTTAAGCCATTGACGGTCTTGGGGGTAAAGAAGCTGGTCAGCGAGGCCTGGCGTTTATCAGGCTGCTTAGACGGGCCGGCCATGGCTCGTTATGGCTTAGCTGTGGTAGCTCATGGAGCGCGGTTTGCCAGCACTGATTGATGAACTCAAGGTTGGACTCGATCAATTAACGCGACCGTAACGCGTCTGGAAAGACAGGGGTAGGTACTATAGTATCGCTGCCTATCGATAAGACACCACTCTACATAACTACCTTCAGTAGGTACTGTGTACGTACAGTAGTACGTACCGCATAGTAATACGAAGTATTCACTGTCGTACTGTGGCCCCACCTACTTTAACTTCACCTTTCATGACTGCGCAGCACTCTATATCCCGCTCGTTTATACAAGTGTGTATGCGCAGAAGTAAGTTTGTCAGTCCCGCACCGCTGTTGCCTCAGGTCATGAGACTTCGGACCTTCTGTCATCGCTCGCGTACCAGCACCCGCGTGGTCCTTAATTTATCTCCGATCAGGGGGAGCCGACTTCAATGCCAAGTGGTTCGAATAGTGGTTCAATGTGACTGTATGTCCCGAATTACTGCCATTTTTGAACAGATCATCAAGGGTCCCAACCAGCCTTTTGTGCTCGAAAGATTGCACAGAGTGGTGGCAAGATTGCACATCAGCTCGGTCAGCACCTGAAGTGTGGTCTATATAATGTTCCCAGTACTTAGGTGCGAAGGGCAGAAGGTTGGAGCAAGATTGTCGTAACATCCGAAACAGTGCCCATGTCAAATTGGGCCCCCGAACTGTGATGTGGGCTGGACTCGTCTGCATACACGACCCAACACATTGGAATGGAACACTACATCCTACAAAAACCGCCAGATTTTTGGTTCGACCGCTGGGCACATGAACCAACGAAGGAATCATCGAAACCTACGCATCATTGTCGTGCCGGGTTCGCCCCTTGCAGAAACACATGGCTAGAAACCAGGGCGAGCGCTGCTCCTCTCCGGTTCAATGAATCAATCAGGTCACGAGATGACAATGCACGCTCGCGCTAAACGAAAACCGGAGCACTGGTCCAGAACAAGAAGCCAAGACGGCTGAAGTGTTCCTGGCATGGAGACACCAACACTCCTGGGGCCCATAGCTGCTCGGCCGTGGACCCTGCAGGGCTGGCTTTAGGCTAAATAGGAAGCGGGTGAATACTGTGGCAGACCTAGCAGCCTCTTGCCCGATATTGCAGTCTTCATGTACCTCGCCGCAAACGCCCCCACCACCACGGAAACATCGCCCGCTTTGCCAATGGGTCTTTCCGAAGCATAAACTGTAGAGATCAGCACAATATGATCTTGACACCCGGGGCGTCTCGCCACCAACATGTGATAGATTTGGTCTATGCTGCACTCAAATGGCCATGGAGGTTGGCTGGCGGCGCGAGCACTATTCAACTCGCAGGATTCACGCTTCACATTGAGCCTATATTGATGATGGTAGGTAGAGAGAGAGCAAGGCATGTCTTTGCAAGCTTTCCAAATCAGGACTTGGCGCTTAGGAGTGACTGATGGTATCCCGCATTTGAGAACTTGGCCGACTCGCATGGCAAGTCAGCAGGATACGAATGAGGCAGTCAGGCAGCCAGGCCTGCCAGGGAGGCACATATATCTTCCACTACAATATTGTTGGCTTTTATGGCTTCTTGCCATCCCAGGGGTCCACCGCTGCAGGCGCATCTGTCAACCCCAGATTTACCCCACGGTTATCAGGGGAGACATAGTAACGCTTCAGCCGACATGCGACCTCTAGTACATACTATGGTGCTAGGTGAGGGAAAACGCGCTACGAATGAGTCTAACAGGAGCGCGCTTCGTAGACTGTATCCGAAGACCCGAAAGTTAGGCTTTTCCGTCTCCTCATCGTCCTCTACATACACGGTACCTGTTCTGCCACTCAAGAATTAGCAGTCTGGAGTGTTACACTTCTCTGCAGATCTGTCCATCATGTTTGGGCTTCTCCAGATTTTCCTGGGGTACTGGGGCCATGCTTGTTGCCCCAGGTCGTGTCAGTTAGACTGACATGGCAGACATGTAGCGTGGACACTACTAACTAGCACGAGACTCAAGTCCCCATTTACCCTTTTACCGGACATCTTATCCTAGCTCAATATTCTTACCCCCTACCAAGGACTGTAACCATCATTCCGGTCAATTTGGGCGACATGGGCGATCTTAACCGAGCATTCTATCCGGTCCGCATGCCCGCTGGCGTGTGCAATTGCATTCATGCCTTGATATATTAATATCCTGGCTGCCCTCCTGCCCTTCTTTGCGCCTGTTTCGCTTCAACAGTCTGCACCACTCATTTGTTCTTACACCACAAGGAGACTGACACCGTGTTTTGTGTGGATCAGACGTTCTATCCATCGGTGCCAGAGAGTGTCCACTCAGCCCAGATCATCTGCCAACATGGGTCTCTTCAAGAGGGAGGCGCCCAACAAGAATGTTGTGGCTGCTGCTCAGGAGGAGGCGCCAAAATTTGAGAAAGTTGACTGGAGAAAGGACCCGGGCCTGAGGAAGCTGTACTGGCATGTCTTCGTTTTGTCTATCGCATCAGCAACAACCGGTTACGATGGAATGTTTTTCAACAGTGTGCAGAACTTCGATTCCTGGAAAACTGTAAGTGGTCTTGACTTTCCCCTTCATGTGGTCTTCATCTCACTCCATTCCCTGAACTCGACGGTTTGTGGTAAATTCACACACAACTATTCTGGGCACAAAATTGTCTTTTTTTCAGTGACCAAAAGCTAATCAATGCGGTACCAATAGAGATTCGGCGATCCAAAGGGTTCAATGCTCGGTCTGCTGGGTGCTCTTTACCAAATTGGCAGTGTGGCATCCATTGCCATTGTTCCATTCTTTACCGACCGCTTTGGACGAAAACTACCAATTATCATCGGATGTGTCATCATGATTGTGGGCGCTGTGATGCAAGGTGCAGGAAGTACCCTGGGCGTCTTCATGGGTGGTCGATTCCTCCTCGGTTTCGGTAACTCATTCTCCCAGCTGTCCTCGCCCATGCTTCTCACCGAGATTTGCCACCCTCAACACAGAGCTCGCTTGACGACTGTCTACAACTGTCTCTGGAACGTCGGTGCTCTGTTCGTATCATGGCTTGCCTTCGGCACGGACTACCTCTTCAATGACTGGTCGTGGCGGATTCCTGCGCTCCTTCAGGCCTTCCCCTCGTTCATCCAGCTTGCTTTCATCTGGTTCGTTCCTGAGTCGCCGCGTTTCTTGATCGCAAACGACAGGCCCGAGGAAGCTCTTCAGATCCTCGGAAAGTACCACGCCAATGGCAACACGAACCACCCGACTGTTCAGTTCGAGTACCGGGAGATCAAGGACACACTTGCCTTGGAGATGGAGGCCAAGAAGTCGAGCAGTTACTTGGACTTCTTCAGGACGAAAGGCAACCGCTACCGACTGGCAGTCCTCGTCTCACTCGGTGTGTTCTCACAGTGGTCTGGCAACGCTATCATTTCCAACTACTCGTCCCTGCTCTACGAGTCCGCTGGTGTCACTGGCTCCACCCAGAAGCTGGGCCTGTCTGCTGGCCAGACCAGTCTCGCCTTAGTTGTATCGGTAACCATGGCCATGTTCGTTGACAAATTCGGTCGTCGCCCTACATTCCTCGTTTCCACTGCCGGCATGATGGTCACCCTCGCCATCTGGACCCTGACTTCTGGACTATATGAAGACCATGGTGCCACTGGCGCTGCAAATGCCATGATTGTATTCATCTGGATTTTCGGTATCTTCTACTCCCTCGCCTGGTCTGGTCTGCTGGTCGGCTACGCCCTCGAGATCTTGCCCTACATGTTGCGTGCCAAGGGTCTGATGATCATGAACTTCTGCGTCCAAATCGCCCTAACTCTGAACACTTATGCCAATCCTGTTGCCTTCGACTTCTTCGACCCGCACACTTGGAAGTTCTACCTCATTTACACCGTAAGTTCCTCCATATGGCTACACCTTCACACTTGTGTTTCACTAAGCTAACCGGTATGTTACAGTGCTGGGTCGGATTGGAGCTTGGCTTCGTCTACTTCATGTATGTTGAGACCAAGGGCCCTACCCTCGAAGAGTTGGCCAAGGTCATCGATGGCGATGATGCCGCTGTTGCGCACTTGGACCTCCACCAGGTGGAGAAAGAGGCCGCGATCGAGACGCACGAGGAATATTTCACTGGAAAGTCTTAGGCCTCAGTTCAATGTTCTTATGATTTGATTCAAATTCATTATGCAAAGGGATGGGCAGAAAAATGGTATATGATTGATTAGCCTTTACATCGTGTCCCGCTCTGCTCTTCGTAACGAGTCGCCTCGTTCTGGAGGATCCTAGAGGTTGTCCCAAATCCTGCATTGGTCAAATACTAGCATTCTGATGGGTCATTGCTCTATTTCATCTATACATACCTCTCTCAGCATATAGTTCATCGGATTGGAGTTGCAATGATAAGTTGTTCTACATGACAAGAATTGTTTACAGTCTAACTGTCGACAAGCCACGCGCCTATCCTTCGTAGTTAAGAATAACTTGGGCAAGTAGCGAGGTGTTCATACGAAACAGTCAACCGCAGCTGACTTCTCTTCGCGATCTTCGTTACAGACTAAAAGACTCGCCGTCGCCATGTGAGTCTGGGTAAAACACGAACACCCTCTCCACCCAATCTGGCCAACTATGTTTTAGCCATCCGAAAAGCCCGCCTTTCGGCTTAGAATCACCGAGGAGCCAAATGATCATGCAAGCTGAGCGTGGCTCTTACATCCTCGGACTTTTCCTTGACAATGTGGCTTCTCGTACACTGTGGCTGGATCGATCCAACATCCAAGGAAGTCAAACCTGATAAATTCAGGCGGCTAATTCGCAACCAACCCCATCATTTCAGCTCAAAGCCAAGGCATCATTGATCGAGGCGCCAGATCCTTATGCCAGGACCGTTGGCGTTGCCACCAATTCGCATATTAGCCGGGCCGCAGCGCCGATTGGATAACGACTTCGGGGTGGGCAGCCTTCTTCAAGCTTGTGTGTCTTTATAATCTTGGGGTGTTTTGTATTTGTGTCTTCGTGCATACAAAATGATACAAAATGGCCACAATAAAATGATAGCCTTGTCACTAGTGTATTCTACGACCAGGTCTGGGCTAGGTTCCCAGAGGAATATGCTGATTACAGAGCCAGCCGTGTAATATTTGCCGTATTTGCCAATAGACACGCCATTCAAGCTGGTATGGCCAGCACCCCAGGAGGCAGGATCAGTCTGGACATGAAAGACAATCAGAGACTTTTGATTATGCACGAGCATCAGCCGACGGATTGCATGTCGTGATGTCCCGGTTCAATCAAGAATCCCTGAATGACCTCGAATGCATGACTGTGCTGGAGCTGCCCTTCTGTACACACTATGTCAGTCAACAATCGACTTTTCCACCCTGCGATACCGTCATAACAGATATCGAAGCGCATCAAGCGTGATGATATACTCGAAACCATCCATGGATTGAAGTATCAGCGTCAGGGTTTGCAAACTCGTAAACCTCACGATGAAGGCAGTCTGATGTCGCCACACAGTAGTCATTTGTATTGATTGTTAACCCGTCCGACCTGAGTTGTAAAGGAAATCGTGACGAAGAGGACAAAGCTCTTCGCGCAGTGTATCCGTTAGGGAATGAGGCAGCTACTTGAGTCTCATTGGCTGACAACGTTGAAAACTATGTACGAGAGTTCATGGATGCGTTGCCGTCCGTCCGGGAACTCGCTATCATAAAGAAACAACGGGGGGCGGTGTGACGAGTATTGTAAGCTGACAGCGAACTGTCATCGCTGCCTGCCAACTATTATGTAGTTGCCATAACCCACGGCTATATTAATTCACGGTTTAGGAGAGTGAGGCACAAACTACAGATTGGTCTGGCTCAGCCGCACGGCGAGCTGAGTGCTTGATGAGTTCGTGCAACATATACAGTCTTGGCCTCGGCTGGAAATTCTCAATGTTCCAAACACAATCAACAATGGTGAGAATCAGGTAGTATTATCATCACGAATGAGTCCGACCTGCAGAAAGTAATTTACGCCAGCACTCAATCACTCTGCGCTCAGATCTTGCAACGCCTCTTTGCTAATGCCAGCCGAGGAGACCTGGCCATCTCCACCAAAACACGGTGACCAGGGCCTCGATTTGTGTTCTCTACGTTGCTGCTCAGCTTGCAGTCGGCGATTTTCTTCACCTCCTCTTCGGATCCGGCGGGACATAGGAAGGAGCTGGGATGTTTTGCGGTCTTGCGAGACTGAATCGAAGGCCTTGAGATCAGCGAGGAAGCGGCGCAGCCGGAGACCAGTCTTGTTGCAAATCCAGGCATCGAGATCCTGATCACAAGCTGCACAAATTGCCATCTTCAGGCCCAAGAGTATGTCCCGGTCATTGATATCCTTGTCGGAGTGTTCGATGGCAACTTCCGGTGAAGGCATTGATTCCGAAGCTGCGTCCGATACCGGGAGCTCTGAACTTGTTGTGCTTGGCTTTGGGCTCATCGTTGTGGAAAGTGCTCTTTGAGGAGTGGCTGAATTCGTAAGTCCCTGTTGGGCGGCTTCAAGGTCCATCTTTCTCTCGTAGCGTCTCCTCTCCTCCATGGCATCCAGTTTAGAGATGACAGCATCTAGCGCTCTTTCGAAAGATGAAGTGGCTTCGTCCGGGAGAGTTAATCCAATTGGTATTTGGGGCGGCGCGTCGTTCGCATCTGATGACGATTGTCGAGGTTTCTTTGAGTCTTCTGCAAGCGTGTCCGACTCCTCTCGCATCGACTTAGGTATGAGAAAAGGTATATCAGCAGGTCTGCGGTGTCGCATGCGAGTTGCCTTCATCCACCTTTTGTAAAGAGAATGACCCAGATGTTGACGGTGGACTCGCAATTCATCGATCTTCATAGGAAGATCGTCCTTGGGTGGCGTCTCTGGTTTATACCCAGCTTCATCCACTGAAAACATAGTGTCATTAGTCTCCTTGGGTGGAACTGGTGGGCTTCGCTCTGGCTCGTCCGGCAAATCATCTTCTATAGTTGACCACGAACGGACAGAAGTGCCATCGGCTGCTAGGACAGGTTCGTCCTGAAATTCACCTACCGACTTAGCTCGAGTTGGGGGTGGAGGAGAATTGTCATGTATCAAAACTCCAGCTGTCGGCCATTCAGCCGTGTTGTCCATGTGACGACGTTCACTCCTTGGTGGAATGGGACGACGCAGACCGGGCGGCTGCTTTGGCAAAGGCTTGTCGGCATGCAGGTTGATAGTGCTAGAGACAGCAGATGAAGAGGTGTCCCGCTTGGTAGGTTGTTCAATTTTCGACTTGGGGGGTTGCGGGCTATCGAAGTACGAATCTAGGAACCCCAATGGTGTCAAGACTGGCTCAGCTGCAGTAGCTTGAGATGGATGCATGTGGTTCTTTGAGACTTTTCGACCGCTGTGGGTAGTAGATGCATGCGATGGGTTCTGCTTGAGAGACCAAGGAAGGAGGGATTTGTTCGTGATCCTTGGTTGGGGCCGTGATACTTGAGCTGTAGACCGAGGATGATAGGAGCCCGACTCCTTTACAGGGATTGCCGGAGCCGGTGGCTCTCGAGCGGCTGACGCCTGGTCCGAAGGAGTGACAGTACTGCCATCAATTTGTACGGCCGCGACGTGGGTGCCTCTCACTCGTCCAGCATGTCTTTCTGGAAGCTGAGGATGCGCGGATTCGGGAATGCGTGGCATTTGCTCTCGCGAAGTGACCGCCAGTCCAGCGACTTTGAACTGTTTGTGGTAGGGAAGGAGTTCAATCACAGTGTCGAGTGTTGTAGGAGACTCAGATACGGTGGGCGTGGAAGGGGGAAGTGGCACCCTGCCGTTGGTACTGGCTGCCACGCAATACCTTTCCAATTGCTTCGTAAATCGAGACAGAGTTCTCCGTTCGCGGATTTCTGACGGTGGAGTGGTTGAGCTTCGGCGAGACTTGGCCTTTGTTGGCGTTACCATGCAAGACAAGCGATTCTGCTGGGACAGACTCCTGTGCAATGACTCCTCGACTAGTGGGTCGAGAATCTTAAGGTGCTTGTGTTCTCGTTGCGGTCTTGGTGGTCTTCTTCCGCTGTGATGCCGCATGCCGCTGGGGGCCTTGATGTTGGAATGCGTAGTCAACCCTTTCGAGGACGGAGGTGCGCGAACGATGTAGCTGCCATATCTTTTCGATTGTGTTGCCGGAAACCTGACGTGATCCGCATCACTGCCGTCGAGAGACCCAATGTGTGCATACTCGTTTCCGCCTTTCGGCGGGGTCGGCACTGTATAGGGATTAGACTGATGCACGCGACGAACCTCTCAGCAGAAGAACGCACCGTAGAACCCTGGGTCTTCAGGAACCTGCATCAGAGAGTACCTTGCGTCTGACGTCTTCTCAGCTGGTATAACGACTTTGGACGCAAGATTTGGATTGGTGTCGCCTTTGTCAGCGGCCTTTGCAGGTGCCAATCGACCGAATCGTCGTTCTACCGGTGGCAGAGGGCCGGCATCGCGACGTCGAGGGGTCTCTAAGGGCAAACCTCGCCCTGGATTTATACCAGCATTGGAGGGACCTGCTGGTGGATAGACGGAGCCCCGACTCCTCAAAGAGCGTACTCCGGATGATGTTGATGATCTCTGAAAAGAGACTCTGACCTTTGCGTTTCTATTGCTGACGCGGCGTCTTTTACCAATAAGCGCTTGCTGTGCTCGACGTAGTCTGGATATGGGTGGACTGAGTGGTTTTTTGAGGAGCTCCTGGGCAGCTCTGGTGGAGAAGTTGGCAGGTGGTTGCAATGCGAAAGATGATGATTCAGTCGGGGAGGTATTGGGGGGAAGTCTGACTTTGGAGCGACCGTGCAGACTTCCTTTCTAAGATAAGTTGAATGCAGGCATCGTCCATATTCCAAAAAAAAAGGGCCCAGGCGGTGTAATGCAATTCGGACAAATACTACCAGTGCTGCGAAGATAGGTGGAGGGTAGGGCATGTAGGAGGAGACGGCCCTGAGATATTGAGGTTGGACGCAATGTTGTGATGAGTCACGAATGGGCCTTCCTAAGGTTTCAAAGCCGGCAATGACACGAGACTGTGTCGTTACGAGGCAGCCACATCTCACAACACCTCATCTATTTGATGTCCTTGATCCCAGGAGCAGAATACGAGTCCAACTGCCTTCGTCCCTTCCTCAGCAGGAATTCAATGGCGGCAAAATCTCGCTTTTCAACGGCGAGGTTCTTTTCAAACTCGGTCCTGAGGGCTTAAATCAGCTCGAGAAACTCCAACTACTTTCCACTCGAGACAAAGCACCAACCTCGCGAAGGCTTCGAAGTGTTTCCGACTTGTCTACGACGGGCATTAGTGCTGCCCACAGGCTCTAGAAAAGGGGGCCGGCTCACCTCGGGCTTCTTGCGTGCTTCTCTCAGACAACTACGGTAGAGAACGAGTACCTCCTTCTGCAATCCTGAGAGCCGCGCCATTCTGGATGAATTCGGCTTTTTGGCAGATACAATTTGAGATTGGCACAAAGCGTCGGCGCGAACTTTTCTTTCACAACATTCTCGGACGGATCGTGAACGTCATGCATGACTAATCTAACCCCTGCATGCTTGACGACAAGCCTTTCACCTTCACCAGAATTTCTTGCCAGTACATGGCACATCTTTCAAATTGCAGTCCTTTAAAAGTCGAACATGGCGGATATAATTTCTGTTCGTACACTTCTTTTATGAACAACTATCCTCGCAGCTGTGCGAATCAGCTTCATTGGACGGGTAACTCTGGTGGGCTGAGATCACAACACATGGAAACGCTCTGTGGGTTGCCGTATGGCAATGTCAAGATGAATGCCGCAACATGGACATCAGAGAAAGCGAAGGCTATTGACGCAACTGTCGAGTCATATAATATCAATCGTCTTCACCTCCCGGAAACATGCATTGTGTTTGTGAACGTTGCTGCTTGTAGCAGGCTTCAGAGTGAAAGCTATTGACTTTGCCTCTACTCCTCCATAGCCTCGTATATCCAGTTGGCTTGGACAACGCTGACCTTCTTCGCATAATTCTTCGTCGTGAACACATGTTCCAGAAACATAATGGCCTCCTTCTTTTGTCCGTGCAATACACTTGCAGGGTGAATCGCCACAACATGCTTTCCGAACGAGGTTACATAACTTGCATCAGGCGCCAAAAGGGCGGTCTTCATGGCAAATCCCGTTAAAAAGCACTTCAGTACGACTTCAGCCCGTTCCGGTGATGTCGGCGTGAACGGTTGAGGATCCGTTGGAGGAACGTCAAGGAGCATTTTCTCCTTTAGGCATAGCCCACGAAGCTGCCGCCTGATGTTGATTGCCTGCTTCATGACTCGAAGATTAACCTTTCTGCGTTTGCACCATTCATTCCGGTCAGCATTTTCCGACGTGTACTGCTGCATGGTGTTGAGATAGGTCATGAGATCGCCTTCCCGGCGGTAAAGCTCTTTCCGGTGCTCTTGGACATCCTCGATTTCTTCCTCTGAGCGCAATTGGTGAAAAATATCATCTCCGGCCGTCAGGCAAGAGATGATGTCGATAGCCTCCAACAGACAATCGTTCTTTGGGTCTGCTGCGGCGAGAAGAACTCTCCCGTACGGAGCTGTGACTGGGAAAAATGCCATTTTCCGACCCATTTCCGTGAGCGACCCATCATCTCCGATAGCCCCAAGTACATGCAGATGCAGTAAGGCTTTCTCAAACGACTCGTCATCCGGAGTATCCATCAACGGAAAGGCGAAAATGTCGTCGATACCTCGCGCCTTCATGGTCAAGACAGCTCCCAAAACGTCAATCCGCATGATTTCCGGTAGATCCGAGTCCTTCAGCAAGGTGTCGTAGCTGTCTTGAGTATACAGACGATAACACTGCCCAGCAGCTTCTCTGCCTGCTCTGCCTGCCCGTTGGATTGCAGACGATTTTGAGATTGGCTTGGCAAGGAGCGACTCCATACCTAGTCGGACACGGTATTGCTTGACCTTGGCCTTGCCTGTGTCCACCACGTATCGAACGCCGGGGACTGTGACGGATGTCTCAGCGACGTTTGTGGCCAGAATGACTTTCCGTGCGATTCGACCTGAGGCCGGTTGGAAGGCTTTCTGCTGGGCTTCAATAGACATTTGTCCGAAGAGCGGGACTGGGACAAGCCTGGGGGTCTTTGCAGGTAGGGACTTTGCGTAGTCTTCGATGATCTTTTGCGCAGCCTCGATTTCCTCCTGTCCGGTTAGGAAGGCCAGGATATCTCCTGGGCACGGCTGCTCGGCATGAATTTTAACAATGGTCTTGATGAGCGCGTCCTGGATATCAGAAACCGGTTTTGGGGCGTAGATGGTTTCAACTGGATAGAGACGACCCGGAATATTCATGAAAATTGGCTCCTGTATTCTACCGGCTTTCTCGACAGTGAAGAAAGACTGTATCTTCTCGACATTAGCGGTAGCGCTCATGATTGCCACTTTCAACGGCACGCCTCCACGGCCAGATTTGTCACCTGACATAATTTGTTTGAGAAAACCAGAAAGCAGATCCACATCAACACTCCTCTCGTGTATCTCGTCAACAATGACGGCACTGTATTGGCGCAGATGGGGATCCCGCAGTAGCTCTTGTAGGAGCATACCTTCGGTGAGAAACTTGATTTTGGTTCCTTTGGGGACGGTGTGATCGAAACGCACGGAGTAACCAACAAGGCCCTCTTGGCCAAATCCCTGACGAAGTGGCGTTCCGGCTTCTTTCGAGACTCGGTGCGCTAAAGTTGTAGCCGCAACACGTCGTGGTTGTGTGATGGCGATGACTCCTCCGACAGACACATCTTCCGTGCGGTTTTCCTTGCGTATCCTCACTGTCTTCTTGCGACACCATTCCTCAGTGAAGAGGAATTGTGGGACCTGAGTACTCTTACCAGAGCCCGTCTCAGCAACCACAATCAGCACATCGTTCGTTCTCAAAGCAACCCGAATCTCATCGCGGTGCTTCCAGATCGGAAGCTGCTCGCGAATCCGCAATAAAGTCTTGTCCCCTTTCTCGGCTTGAGACTTAGGCTGACGAGGCTTCTTTACCGCCTTCGTGGTGTGGCTATCGTTTTGCTGGGTTTCTTGTGTAGGCGGCTTGTTTGCCTCATCACCTTCAGCGCCAACATCGCCGTTTTTGGTTTCCTTTTTAGATGCACCGTTCAAGTATCCGTCAAGGGAAATGATTTTATCTCCAACCTTGACGAAAGCGCCATTCTCTGAGGTTTTTCGTCGTTTCGGCATTTTGTCGTTTGTTGAGAGTTGAAATTTCGACTAGCATTAGCATTGGTGGTTCCCAAACTCTGCTCTGTGAAGGATGACTAACTTATACCTAACCCTGACAGTCTCCCATTAATTTGAAGCGGATACCTCACTTGCAGACCTACAGTGTCTACCTGCCGAGGTACTTGGGTACCGGTGCTCTTCCGCGCCGAATGTTACGATTTTCTTTTGGGATATTTTTTAAGGGGGTTTCAATTTTTCAACATTGAAGGAGCATGTTGATAGAGACTGGTGAGGCAAGCCCTACAGCTAGAGACTCCTGGCACTAAGCAGGTCTACCCAAGACGGTCATCCTCACAAGCACCATCACATAAACACTGTGACGTTTGTGGGTGATGCCGCGACGTCATACCACCAAAGAACTTTGCAGCCCTGATCAGTAACACATATTCAAGTAATCTATACTCCTCTATGCGCCGTCCCGGTCCGAGGCTAGTAGAATTCCGAGCCCATGATAGCAGCCGCCACCTTTGGTGCACATATCAATATCAGATTGTGTGCCCTCTCTGTTATTGATGACCCAGCCGTGAATGCAATTTCCGAACTAGTACGACAAAACGGCCTCTGCTCTCAACGAATCTGGTTCAGCCTGGCTCTGTTCATGCGGACACGATCGTCCACAGTATCGGTCTGTATTCAAAGATTAGCAGACTTAACAGCAAAGACAGCGTGTGCCTCAAACTCACCTTCTGAGCAATTCTATCGAGACGGGCATTGCTGCGCTCGATATCCTCTCCCATCAAGTTGCTGACCTTGTTCAGCATCTTAGTCCTCTCGAAAGTTGCCTCCAATCCCTGCTGAATCAGTTCCTCGTCATCTGCCTCCTCTTGATCGAATTCTCCATTGTCATCGACAAAGACAAACTTCTTGTTGGGTGCTGCCTTTTTGCCTGATCCACCAATTTGCTTGATGCCCGCTTGTCCTCTGACGAGGTCCTTTGTAGTTTCTTCCATCCGCACCTGGTTACCGAAGCCATCCCGACGTGTCTCTTCACGTCGCTCTCGCTCCTCGCGACCTCTTTCCATTGTGGCTTCAATCTGTGCGTTTCGTGCCTTCTTGCCTGGGCCAACAGGAATGAAAAAGGGCGTGCGATTCAGCTTGTCAAGTGTTCTAGGATTATGGCGATCAGAATCATGCGCTAGAGGAGTCTTGTAACACAACGCCTGCTTCCTTGGAATAACTCACTTTGTCTTGTCTGAACCATCCTTGGTATGTATGTCGGCCATATCCAACTTCATCTCCCTAAAAGCCAGCCAGTCAGCATGCGTTGCCTGTGTTGCTTGGCCCACCGAGTCTTCGGCGAGAGGCCAGCATTGGGCATGAGTTGGGGCAACCAAAAGACGTACGTATTGTGCAAACGCTCCTCTTGTTCCGCAAGCCTGAGTCTTGTGCCGAAGGCCACGTCAAGACCGTTGTCAGCTGTGGCATTGATCCGATCGATGAGGGCGATGTCCTCCTTCCGCAACGCTTTTGTCTCGGCCCTCGTATTCTCAAACTCTTGCTCCTGTTTCTCCTCCTCTGTGCCGCGTTAGCATGTGATGCCTGGACTGCCCTAGAAATGGCGGGTTTACCTGTCAGCTCCCGGGGGGCTCCGTAACCACCGTACTCGTCGTCAGCGGCGGGTTGTTGCGGCCGAGACGCCTCGTATGGGTTGTACCGCTCCTGAGAGTTGCCAAAGAGCGCAGGGTTCCTGTTGGTGCCAGGAGCCTGGGCGGCAGGGGCGGGGCCGTTGTTTGGTTGCGGAGGCACGTAACGAGCGCTGGCGCCAGCGAAAAGATCACTCTTTCCGGCATCGCCATCGTCGAACCCGCCATAGCCTGCAGACCTCGGGGCGCTGGAGGTGCTGCTACCATATCTGTCCGAGCCGTAGCCATTTGAGCTCCCGTACTTGTCGTCTCCAAACCGGCTGCTGCTGCCCGAGGTCGAAGACATTGACGGAGGACCAGCAGCAGCAGCAGCACCCATACGCGGACCTGATGGCAGACCGACGGGTTGGCCTTGGGCCATGTTGTTTCTCGCTTGCTGGTAGGGTGTTAGGGGATTGGCGTAGGGCACTTGGGCTCCATCTTGGGCGTAGGGATTGGAGCCGGCGTCCTTCTTCTTCTTGTTGAAAAGGCCCATTTTGAGCTGTCGGAATGGTCAATAATGGATAGTAGATCGTCGCGACCAGCGAAATGTAGAATATAATTCAGAAGTGTCGGCAGGAAGATGGTGGACGAGAGGAAGAGTGTCAGCGAAGGCGGTGGATGATATGGAAAAGGAGACGCTTGAGACGCACCTCTGTTTCGAGGGTGGACAGGGGATGGTTAGGCGAAGGTGGGGAAGACGGGACGACCTAAACATGCGGCGAGCGACTAGCCGTGCAGGCACTAATTAGAGAGCGTCCCACGGGTCCACTGGCACCTTGAGCCTGGCTCTTGCCGGAAGTACCTAGGTAATGCGAAACCTAAGCAGTATTGGTCGAGTCGATTCTGAAGCATTCGTCTGTCTGTCCAGGAGGCCGCCGTATTTTCGTCCGTTTCTATTCTCTGCTGCTTATGAGTACTTCGTAGAAGATCTAATTCGCCGCCGTAGTAGGCGCAGCAGCACAAGTCGGGCTATATTCAGCTGGCTTCGCCCTTGTGGTCCTCGTGTTGGGCTCCAGTGCCACCTGCACTGATGAGCGGCTGTGGCCTGACTTACAGCGTCCGTCCATGTCGTTCATCTTTGCCTAGCGCCGTAATGCTTCCAAGTCTGGAGGGGCCCACGTCCAGCATATCTCCTGGGCGGCAATTTAGGTACATAAGTACAGTACAGTGCCGGTGAATGTTATGTAAGCCGGGCACTTATGATCGCCCGCTGGAGGCACTAGGTCACATTGTTCCAAGCCCGGTAGCTACAAGCATCTATTCTCTTGGACATCAAGTTCATCCAAATTTTGGTCGGCCACGTCGAACAATTTGAATAGAGACAAAGCAAACACACTGTCAAATAATCATTCTCAGTTCCCCCCATCGTCGGGCCCAGTTCCCGCAGAACGATCTGTTGAGTACCTTCTTGTGGGCTGTGACGCAACGACAACCTCAACACCTCGATCAGGCCCCGGACTGACTCATAAGGTTCTATCTCTCTCTGTGTGCAAGCAGCCTATCTCAACATCACAACAACCACCTGTGAAATCTATATATCTGGAGCAATACTTTCTGGTATAGTCTGCTGCGACTTGCGGACTGGCTTGCATGGTATTCCACTCAACATCAAGATGTCATCTCAAACACCGGAAGACTTCTCTTTTCACACATTAGAGCTGGAATTCAGAAGAAGAAGGACTGCAATATACTGAGTTGCTCGCCATTCCTCGGTAATATACAAACTGAGAGGATATCCGCCTCGACTGGCTGCTTGTATAAGAGCCAGAACAAGTACATCTTTGCTACCTGTTCAACAACAATCCCCGTTCTTGTCGAGGACAGCTTTCACACCGCTCAGGATCCCTGATCCTGAGCGCCCCATCCTACTTCACTGACAAGCTCATTCGACGATATTCAATCCAGACCACAACATCAACTGTATGAAGTATGTCGGTCTTCACTTTCGGCACGGAACCGACCCGGGTCTCCTCGCCTTGGCTGCAGCCCGGCCAAAGCCAGGATGATGCGGTGACCAAATTGGAGGCCGAGCCGCAAGAAGGGGCAATCGAGTACAAGTTGCACCTATTATTGCGCCCGAGACGACCATACCAGCTCATCACCACTGGCACTGCTTCTGGTTCTCAACGACCTTGTCAGAATGAACCCTTGGCGCCGTTGAACTCATCATCAGGAACGCTCGGTGACTTCGATCTGGCGGAACCACTGGTCCCCGGAGATTCGAAGAAGCGCACCCCTTCAACCGAATACTACGCCACGACGACGGAGTCTCGAAGGCTCCGTTTATACCATCTCACAACACAACTGCTATGGAGGCTCAAGCAATCCATGATGAATGGGCCCCTAGGGACAACAGAGTCACTCATACCCAAACTCCCTGCCGACAGTGTCGATCTCGCAGCAGCGGTCAAGCCAGGAACGCTGTGGCAAGGGCTTGAGGAGTCTAGGGGAGCGCTGTACGAGATTGGCGTGTCTGACGATGGCACTTTGGTTGGGTTGCCTAACGACGAGATGGAGGAGAGTATTTTGACATTGCGCGTCATGGCAGCGAGTCTTGGATGTGTCGTGGAGGTCACTCGCCGGCATTGCGTTGGAGAATGTGAATGGAACTCTGATGAAGGCCGACCGAAAACGTATCGCGAGAAGCTGTTCGTAGCCGAAGCACTGGTGACACCGTCACGTGGAGGGGACAGCCAAATCGCTGACACAGTAGAAGACGCAACTTCTTCTATCCCGTTGCAGCCGACTGATGTCGAAGCTAGGTCGACGATCGAGCAGCTACGGGTCACGTTGACTGGACCTACCGATGGCGGCAAGTCGACCCTTTTGGGAACACTATCTACTGGTATTTTCGACAACGGCTCGGGAAGGAGCCGTACGTTCTTGTTACGACATCGTCACGAGTTGACGTCAGGCATGACTACTTCACTGTCACACATGTTGATTGGATATAAAAATAACGGCTTTGAGGAGAATCTCATCTACAGCTTCTCTGACCGCAATATCGACTCATGGGAAGCCATTCACGACTCATCTCGGGATGGACGGCTTGTCTTCGTCTCTGACTCTGCTGGGCATCTCCGTTTTCGTCGAACTATCTTGCGTGGCCTTGTTGGATGGGCTCCTCACTGGACACTCTTGTGTCTGACAGCAAATGACAGTGAATTGAAAGGGAGGTCCACGCCTACATCTTCACAAGACGAGGGCGAATCGCCACTGGCAGATGTAGATCAGGCGAAGACGTACCTTGACTTGTGTCTGAAGCTTCGCATGCCTTTGGTGATAGTGATCACCAAACTTGATGTCGCAACTACAATCAACTTTCGAAGCACGCTCACAAAGGTTCTGGCTGCTGTGAAAAACGCAGGCCGGATCCCCAAGCTGTTGATTAAACAGAGAATCCAGTCTGATCCTACCAGAGTGACAGCAGTAGATGAAGACGATATCCAGCCACTCATTGCTGACATGAAAAGAAGTGACAATCTACTCGATTTCGTACCAATTGTGTCAACAAGCGCTGTCAAGGGTGAAGGCATCGGTCTGCTTCATGCCCTTCTGCAGAATCTTCCGATACCCCCTACACCGACAGCCCGCGACTATGTTGGGCTTGCTTTGAACCCCGAACAACCAGAATCTGTCTTTCACGTCGAAGACAAGTTCAGTCTTTCGGCTGTTTACAACAATGGGCTTGGTGATGATGATGAAGCAGAGCAAGGCACGGTCGTTGCTGGTCATCTGCGGTTCGGCCACCTCGCAGTTGGGGATCGTATCGTGGTCGGCCCCTTTCCCCCAGACGACGACTCCCGAGTCATTACGCCAGAGGAACGACAGTCCCCAGGTGGAGAAGGGCTTTCCCTCTCCCAACCCTCATCTTCAGAGCTCGGTCGGTGGGCCATGCGGAACGCTATACCCGCGTCCGCTATCAAAGGCGAATGGCACAATGCTCACATTGTCAGCATTCGTAATCTGCGTCTTCCGGTGCGCCATCTCGAGCCGGGGCAGGTGGGAACCATCGGAATTGTCTTCGATATACCGAAGGAGGATCTGTCTGACAGCATTTTTGAGCGCCCACCTCGCCCACCGCCAAAGATGCGGAAAGGGATGGTCCTTGCTATGCCCAGCAAGCACATGTTTGAGACGGGATTGTCGCTTCAAGCGGCCAGCGGCATCACCGGCATATTTGAGGATGGCTCGACGGCATCGCTGATTATGGGAAGCATTGTGAAGGTGTACATAGCTAGTGTGCGAGCGTCGGCGAGGATCCTGCGTGTGTCGCCTACGTGGACGTACCCTCATGCAGACCACGAGGCTGAGGACGAGGATGTGTTTGACATTAGCTTGGAAAAGCCAGATGGCCACACAACCGCTCATGGTCACGCAAAACTTGACTGTGAGGTCCAGCTGGAGTTGCTTTCCCAGAGAGAGTGGGTCGAGATGGGCTCACGGGTGGTGATATTAGAAGGTGGGAGCAGAGACAAGTCAGGGTTGGAGGGGATCGTGGGTAAAGTTATAGAGATCATGGAGTGAGCGTGCATATAATATTCCTGGCAGAGCATCCAGGAGTTGGAATTCTTGGTTTCTCACAACATTTGTCATGAGTCTATGATCGAATTTTTTTTTAATGAATATATAGCAAATACCATAGTATATGCCGTTTACCCAAGTGAACGCCCTAAACGCCTGTAAACTTCCATCGGAACAGCTTTACGCGCTCCAGTCCAGTAACCGCATCCCTCGCGTTCAAGGCTTTGCTCGAACTATGCTCTTACCAGCCCATAGAATAGCGTCCACGTCAACACAAACCCCGCGAGCCCGCCCGACAGTCCACTCGTCCACAACTCCAAGGACCCTCGGAAGTGGCGACTTGTGTCGAGGATAGATTTGCCGGCAGTGAGGGATTCGGGGGCGACGCGCAGAGCGTAGAAGAGTAGCGCGGTGAGGAGGGTGAAGCCGATGTAGAAGAGGAAGCCGGCGTAAGACTCTAGGCCAAGGATGCCAGCTGCGACACCGAAAAGGGAGGCTGTAAGAGATTGGAGGTTTGCGAGAATCTGTATTCGTGGAGGTTTTGCATTAGCGGGCGTTGTTCATAGAGTGTGTCGGAGAACCATTGATGGATGACGGCTCACCTTGGTGTTGTGCATCACAGACTCATTCACAATGGGCGAGATCTGGAGCTCCTTCTCGGTAGGCATCTTGGGCGAAAGGTGCAGTGGGAGCCAAAGTGGGATTGGATAATGTCTAGTTCGGGGCCAGGCACATCCCGTCTATCTCAACTGAGTCACAGTTCAATGGTGGGTGGTGTTGTCGGAGCCGGTCGACATCGACGCCGATGGGTGGGTGGGTTGGTTTTGTAACGTCAGCCTCGCGGTCACTATGAGCTTCTATAGCTGTATGGCTGCAGCTCCATGCACCGCGGCAAATGCATCGTTGCCGCCTGCCTTGCGCGGCTAGAACAAACACATGCGTGCGTGTGGGGGCGGGCGGCCCCGGGGGCTGCACTGGCAGGCCTGGCAGGTCTGGCGGACTGGAAGCACAGCCCGGCCGCACTTGGCATGCTCGTCGGCCCCAAAGGACTGTTTCATGGGACCCTTGAAGGCCAGCTCGTGACAGGACCGGACCGCGGCCGACCAGATGCACACCGACTCGTCTGGCCCAAAAGGGTGTTCTCAAGAATCCGTCGTGTCCGGCTCATTTAACTTTATTAATCTACAATCCATGCAATACTCATAAGCCAAAAGCACCCGCAAGCGAGGAAACGGGAATGCGGATAGGGGAAGGAAGGGCCAACTCGTGTCCTTTTCCCAATTGACCATTCATCCAACCCACCCAAGTCGCAGATCATTTTATCCCTTCGCAGAGAGAATCACGAACCTCAATTTCGTCCAATCCCAGTCCACCGACCCGACCAAACGTTTCGTTTAGCTGCCGAAACCCCGAAACCTTCGCCTACCAGTGTCCGTGGGCGGCCTGAGGGAGCCTAGATCTTGTCAAACTCAGCTAGCTTAAACTTGTCTGGCACAAAACCATAAGCTTTTCGGCTTATCTTTGATTCGACGCCTTATTAGCGGCTTTCTGTGCATCAGGTACCGCTGACGAGTGAGTGAGTGAGAGAGAGAGAGAGAGATCCTCCCTGTCCTTGCTTATTTCTCTCGAGCCCGTTGCGCGATCCTCATAACTTTTCCCTGGATCTTCGTATTACCAGTTTCATGGAGACGGTAATCTACGACCAGACGCCGCTCGCAGAGTACCTCAAGGGTCAGTAACCACTGCCCTTATTTCCCCGGACATTGGGCCAGTCCATCTTTCACATCACATTCGAGTCGTACCAAATGTCACTCTCAACGGCACTGCTATTATGAAAACCCTGGCGCTGACAACCCTCCTCACAACCATAGACGAGGGCGAAGAGCAACAACGCGATTGGGCCACCCAGGATCCGGATGTCGTTATCGACACGCCACCGCCCAGTCCCCCGAGTCCCTCGGCCTCCTTCGCCCCCTCCGGCCGCCCGCTGGTCAAGTCACGCTTTCGCAGCAAAATCCCGGACTCCCTTAATCTCAAGCTCGCGAACGGCGCCCTAGGCTCTACCCCCTCGAAGAAGAAGCGCCTGAGTTCCATCCAGGATGGCGCCACCGCGGTAGCATCGCAGCTCGATCGCGCCGAAAACTCGAGATTCATTGAACAATTCCGGTACACGATCGTGGCGTCGCAGTTGTTGAGTGGGCATTCGGTGCTCGGACAACATGTGCCCGTGCAGAGCAGGATAGCTGTGGGAGGAGGCCATGACCCGAGTGTTCCCTCGCAAACCGGGCTGCTTCTGACCGCAGTGGGAGCGCTTGGACTAGCGTGGTTCATCAGCTGGTTGTATGGGGGAGGAATCACGAATCTGACCAAGAAAAGAGCAGTGGTCTTCGTCGTTGTGTTTGCCGTTGCAGGTGTGGCTTCACAGGCGTTCATACGGCAACAATGGCTTAGATATGTCCGGGGACAGACTTTGGCCGAGATCTCGACTTTCGTATCGAAAGCCCAGGACTTCGACAGCGCATCGAGCGCTGCAGTGGCTCTGATTCAAGAGGTGGAGTTGGTATCCCGTGGTTACAGGCTCAGCGCCCCACTGCCGCCAATCAGCCGAATTGAGGACCAAAGTCAGAGGAGGAGATGCGTGCGACTGCGAAAAGTTTTGAGGAAAAGCTTCGGGGAGATTATTTTGAAATACGAGCAGGCGTCGTCTGTCATCAAGGGCTTCTCGGAACAATTGGACCTCGAGCGATACTACGACATATACGACATCAGCGACCTGGACATGGCGGATGCTTTGCAAGGCTACTCGGAGAAAGAATTTGTAGACATGGAATCGCTACAGACCCTGAAAATTGTGGCGTCACGCTTTCACGTCATGCGCAAAATGTTTCTCTGCGCTTTGATGTCGACAGAGGCCCAAGGGGATGAGACGGATTTCTTGCGATGGACAACAGTAGTGGAATCGCTTCGCATGCTGAATGAGACAACGACTGAGTCTTATGAGCGGATCAAGTCGATTCTCAGCGAGGAAACCTCGTTCCCAGCTCAAGCAACAGCCGGTGACAAGGGCCCCCTCTCACCGGGACGTGAGCGATGGCGGTCACAGTTGAGGAAACTCAATTCCCTAACTACGGGAATTCGCGGCCTGCAGGCGAAAATGACAATGCTACGAGAGGAATCAGACCGAGCCTTGGACGAGGCAAATGACATATCAGAACTGGGGCCGAATCTGATGCAACAGTACGAATCCATTGGTCAAGACCTGAAGATGCTGCAACAGGCTTGGGAACAAGGCAAGGGCGCCTTGGCATCGGGCATTGACCGCAACGAAAAACGCATCTCGTCTATTAGCGGTATGGTGTCTCCAGGTCTGTCCCTAAGTGGCCTCACAATTGTGGAAGAGAGCAGTAGTGGTGGCAGTGTGTCAGATGCATTCAAGGCACTCACGGGCGAAACACCAGATACTCTCGATTTGGCGAACAACTCTGGTGATGGGGAAGAGGTGTTTGAGGCTGTCGCCACACCGTCTCGGCCAAAGAGCACCCTGACGAGAGAAGAAAGAATAATCAAGATGAAGGAAGACCGCGAAAGAAGAGCCGAGATGAAAGAGAAGGCCGATGCCAGCCGCGGCATGCTCAAAGAGCTTGAGATGGTCATCAACCTACGGCCAACCAGCAAGAGCGACAGGAGACGAACTATGCCAGCTCTGAACCAGAACAGAGTCGTTTCAATGTGAAAGTGCTGTGGCCGACTGAATCGCAGCCGCTCCTTATGACTAATGTCCTTTCCTTTCCTTTTACTGGTTTCATTTACCCGTTGGCATCCACTGGGTTAGGCGTTACGCAATGCATATGCGACGGTGGCTCACTGTACTACATCTCTTCGCTCTTTCCTTTGTCCAAAATAAGGTATATCCGTGGATGCTGTCATCCACCCTGTAATACACCTCGAAGACATACATAGACTCGCAGGACAAGGACAAGTTGCTGCTATTGGTAGTAACGCGGTGTCGGGTATTGGTCTAAGAAGCGACTTGTGGCAGTCGTATTTAGTATATAATGTCTGGTCACTGTTGTATAGGCTTAGTCGAGAGATAGATACCCATTGTGCACACTTGGTGTAGGTAATCAGGGCAAAAAGCTCGGCTACAAAGCCAAAAGTGTTTCTGTGCCAGTACAAATACAATAGTATTCCTGATATGAGACTATAATGCATGGATTCCTAAGTATATTGGCTGCCAATATTCACATACATCATTACATCTGGCTTTGATTCCTCAGCAAATTATGGATTTACAAGGAAATTTCAATCTAAGCTCGGCATGTCGAAGTCTAAATATGAATGATATTGATGCGGATCACATGGTTGAGGTGCTAGTTAGCAGCTGTGATGTAAGAGTCGCCAACAAAAAGATTGGCAATAGGGTCCCTGCAAAATAGCCAGGGTCCACCTAGTTTAAGTGGGCCACTGCAGCTTAATGAGGGCCTGACGCGACGAGAACGCGTCGTGTCTTCCCTAAAATCTAATCGCAGCTTTCTTTTCTCAAGGAAACCTTATACAAACAAAGTCGACCAAAGAACTTACTCCGAGATCTCTCAGACCCTCCTCCTTTGTCTCACCTCTCGTCTCCCCAATATCATACCACCACACATTCAGTAAGTTTGCGTCCACTCACGCGCGACCGCTGCCTTGCTCGGAACCCCTCCTTCGACGCGGACGAAATCTGACGAGACGACAGCCATGCTTGAGGCACGTTTGGAGCAGGCGGCCATCTTGAAGAAGGTAAGATTCAGACCATTCTCGTTCTCTCTATTTTGATATTTTCGCGCCTTTCTCTATGTCCCTGCTGACAACTCGCGTCCCCTTCCAGGTGGTCGACGCCATCAAGGATCTTGTGCAAGACTGCAATTTCGACTGTAATGACAGTGGCATCGCGCTGCAGGCCATGGACAACTCCCACGTCGCGCTGGTGTCGATGATGCTCAAGGCCGACGGCTTCAGTCCCTATCGATGCGACCGCAACATCGCCCTCGGCGTCAACCTGACGTCGCTGACCAAGGTGCTACGTGCTGCCCAGAACGAGGACATCCTCACCCTCAAGGCCGAGGACGCCCCCGATCAACTCAATCTCGTCTTCGAATCCGCCGATAACGACCGTATTTCCGAGTACGACCTCAAGCTTATGGACATCGACCAAGAGCACCTCGGTATTCCCGAGACGGAGTACGCTTCTACTATTACCATGCCCGCGGGCGAGTTCAGGCGGATCTGCACAGATCTGCTGGCTATGTCTGAGTCTGGTGCGTTTCACTCTATTCCACAAAGAAAATAGGAAACCTCGCCTTTTTGAAGTAATGCTTGCTAACTTTCTCCCCTGCGCAGTCACCATCGACGCAAGCAAGGACGGTGTCAAGTTCGCCTGCCAGGGCGACATTGGCGCCGGCGCTGTGACCCTACGCAGCCACCAGAATGTCGAGAAGCCCGAGCTCAGCATTGACATCGAATTGAGCGAGCCCGTATCCCTGACTTTCTCTTTGAAATACCTGGTCAACTTCTGCAAGGCCTCGGCCCTGTCTTCTCAAGTCAAGATTTGCCTATCCAACGAGGTTCCCCTGCTAGTTGAGTACGAGATTCAGGGTACCAGCTGGCTGCGTTTCTACTTGGCACCAAAGGTGCGTTCGATCCTAGCATTTATACTAGCATTGCTTGTTCGGGGATAATACTGACCGCCCCTATTGCAGATTGGTGACGAGGAGTAAACGGCTGGCGCGAGACACGATGTGTTGGCGAGCAACGACTTGGGAGAGGTGCAGGCCAATACCACGCTGCGAATCGAGGAAGCTATTGGCTTTGCTACCGAGGTGTGATCTGGTGAGCTGAGAAGAAGAGCGCGAGGGTCGTGCATGTTGATTGAGGGTTGCAGGATACTGCGCTACTATACAATAGAGAATTAGTGGAGGATGACCGCATGTTCTTCATACGAAAGACTGGTATATGCGACGTTAATGAAAACGAATCATCTTGAAATTACAATGCGCTGCACACAGAATCGAGGCCCGAACGCCTGGCACCCCTGCCCTTGAACACCCAGCGATCGATGATCTACTACCTAAGGTATTCGTTATGCAAGGGCAGCGTCACCTCGAAGCGTGGGGTCGTGTCAGCGATTGCGGGGCCCCTTTTGTCGCGACGGATGCCGGTGCGATTTCCAATGCCGGTTGTCGCATTCGAATTTTCCAGACTTGTGACACGGAAAGACGACTTGCGGCTGCGATTTCGCAATTTCTTTTATGCATCTGAACTCTATGGCTGTTTGAACGACCTACCGCTTCTTTCAAATACACGGCAAACTTCAGTTCAAGTCCAAGACCAAGTCCAAGTCCAAGTCCAAGTCCATCACGCAGATCCGATACCCTGGCGACCATCAGCCTGACATCAACTCTCATGGGAAGTCTTGCGCCGAAGATGTCTACCGACCTACCTGTTCCCGAGACTCGAGTCCTGGCCGTCGCCAGTCATGTACGAAGATTTTGTCCCTTTCCATCATGATATTGCACGGGAAAAGAATTATAATCGTACTGACGACATGCAAAGGTTGTCTCCGGGTAAGTCGCTTGCCTGCACGGCCCGATGGCATTGAGAGCAATTCTAGCTGACCGAGGAGCGGTGCAGATATGTCGGCAACAAGATCGCTGTCTTCACGATGCAGTCACTCGGCTGTGATGTGGCCGCGCTGAACACGGTGCAATTCAGTCAGTAGCCTGCCCGTCTGTCCCTCCTCCACTACTGCCAGCTCTGACCTCGACGCGCTGCCGCACAGGCAATCACACCGGCTATCGTCAAGTAAAAGGCACCAAGGTCTCTGCGCAAGAGGTCACTGATCTGTTCGAGGGTTTGAAACAATCATACCTCGATGACTTCGACATGATGCTGTCCGGCTACATACCAGGAGCCGAGGCCGTCGAGGCCGTAGGGAAAATCGCCGCGGAGCTGAAAGACAAGGCACGGAGCAGAGGCGAGCCCGGTCGATTCTTCTGGGTGCTCGACCCCGTCATGGGAGATAATGGCAAGCTATACGTTGCGCAGGATGTCGTGCCTGCGTACAAGAGCTTATTGCCGAATGCGGACCTGATTCTTCCCAATCAGTTCGAGGCGGAGTGAGTCTCCCCAATCCACTGAGCCTGAAGTGAAAGTCCATCCTTTACTACGATGCGCAAAAAGTTGCTGACAAACTCTTCTTTTGGGTAGGCTTCTCTCCGACGTCAAAATTACAGACCTCTCCTCCCTCACACACGCGATTGAGGCCATTCATACAAAGTACCGCGTCCCACACATCGTCCTCACCTCCGTCTCTCTCGATACCTCCTCCGATTCCTCCTCTACCACCTCCTCCAGACCGCCAACCCTCTCCGTCATCGGCTCCACCATGACGTCGTCTCACAAGCCCCGTGCCTTTACCATCCGCTTCCCAGCCATCGACGCATACTTCTCCGGAACAGGCGACATGTTTGCCGCGCTTATGGTCGTACGCATGCGCGAGGCTGTCGTTAGTGCAGGCGAGCAAGGGCTGGGCGATAGAGCAGCGTGGGTGAGTGATGACAGCGTAGATGCAATAGATCTGCCGCTGGCAAAAGCCGCGGAGAAGGTTCTGGCGAGTATGCATGAGGTGCTCGGGGCTACGTGCGAGAGCATGAAGACGGAGGTGAAGAGGGTGGAGAAGGAAATTGGCACGGAGGATGAGAAGCGGTTGCACTTGGCCAAGTCGAAGGCTGCGGAATTGAGGCTGGTTAGGCATTTGGGCTCTTTGAGGGATCCGAAGGTGCAATTTAAGGCGCAGAAGATGTAGATGGGCATCCATACATTCTGGTGGTGTTATGTGGTATTGGGCATTGCAATAGACTTAGACCGAGCATTCACACAAGGTAGAATTCGGCACCAATCCGATAGAGTCAAAGGATGAGTTTCCAGTCATTATATCGTGTCCATGGGACACATCTACCGCATCTAATTGTTTTGCCTTATCCTGGGCATCATAACGCATAGCAATGGTCTCTCCAAAGGTGTAACCTTGTAATGTCTCCAGGCGGTGCTCTAGAACGGCGTGTTCCATAAATCCCATAAAGACCAATGCTTGCTTCATGCATCAACACTTGTTGCCATGCTGGTCTTGCCCGTCAAGCCTGTTGCTCACAAAGCGCTGCCGACCCAGCATGTCTCCGAAAATCCGATGCCTTGCTCACCCCATGGCCATTGAATGTCCTTGCTCTTCGCCGTGGTCTTCCGGACAACCGTGGCGGGCTGTCTCAAGTGCGTCACCGATAGTGTCTTCTGCCGCCACCAGACGCCCTAGGCCGATGGCTTCAGCCCATTCTCCTGCATCTCCACATCCTTCACCTCTCCGTTGGTACCGTTGGCAACCTTGACCTCCACCGCTGGCGCAGCCCCAGGCGCATCTGAGGCACCATCCAAACTGACTGTCGTGGTAAGCTTGTCGCCACCAAAGCCGCCGGTGGATCCAAAGCCGCCGGTGGATCCAAAGCCGCCGGCGCCGCGCACGCTGTCCTCCAGCTCCGCGACCTCGACGACGTCGGGCGTGTAGATGCGCTCCAGGACAAGCTGGGCCACACGGTCGCCTTCGTTGACTGTGAAGTCGGTCTCGGAGTGGTTGAAGAGCAGAATCTTGACTTGGCCGCGGTAGTCGGCGTCGATGACGCCGGCGCCCGTGTCGATGAAGTGTTTACTAGCTAAGCCGGAGCGAGGGGCGATACGGCCATCTGGGGAGAAGATTTAAGTTAGCTCAGGTATATGACTAGGTAAGGAGCATGAGAGAGACCACGAGACAGAGAGAAGCATACAGGTTCCAGCCGGGCAGGCCATGCTGATGTCCGTGTCAACGAGACCCTTGCCGCGCGCGGGGATGACGGTTGCCTTGGATGCATAGATGTCGTAGCCAGCGGCGAAGGCGCTGCCGCGTGTTGGAAGGCGTGCTTTGTCAGAGAGTCTCTTAACTAGGAGAGAAGGGGCAGCCATTGTGCTTGTGGATGTGGTCTTGGACTCGTCGAGCTTAACGCGTTTGGCGGGATGCGAGACTGGGGATGTTTGGGTGTTGTTGTTGTTGTCGGTGGTCATGTTTTCGCTACGTTGGGAGAGTCTGTGTACCTGACCTTGGTAAATATGGTTGGAAAGAACAGAAAGCAGGTGATGTTGTCGGCGTGACTTCCATGCTGTACAACTGCGGCCAAGATCAAAAATAAATGGCAGGACAGGGTGACGCGTTGGAGACGCGACTTATTGCCCCATGTCGCTGCCGCAGTGCATCATTGGTCAATTGGTAATTACTGGCAGGCCCACTCCAACTCTGGCTTCACAAGCAGTTATCACCCTTTCTGTCAGAGGCCCACAAGATTTCTAAAGTATTACTCGATATGCGTATAGTCCCATTTCTTTGCACCTATGGTAACGTTGAAGATTATCGACAGGAACGTGACGTCTTAAGCTGGAGTAGAGCTGTGGGTTGACTTGCAGTCTGGCTCGACACCCTACCTAGCTTGTGGACGAACAGCAGCTTCGGTGCTTTACTGCAGTAACGGGGTAGCTACGAATTGCCGTGGACCAAGCATCATGAGAAATCCTCAACCGTTGGTCATTCGAACTGAAGCTGCTGAGGACACGGCGCCGCGGGAAGGCCGCGCTTGGGCATTGGACGCTTGGCTTCTGAATAAGCTTCTGTTCGCTTAGTCCAAATAGAACACGATAAGCTTGATCAAGCTCCGACAAAGCTTCGACACTTGACTTTGTGGGGATATCCGCACAGCGCAGACAAATTATATGTCACCCACGCTCTGCATGAAATTGGCATGTAGTGTATGTCCCGCGGGAGCCCCTGACTTCATGCTGTCCCGCAGGTCGACAGGGTCGGGTTTGATTGACAGCGGAACAGATCTGAGCATGGACAGGCCTATCAGCGATTTTCATACCACCGGATGGCTTCCTACTCCCCGATCTCTCGACCGAAGTCCACCAGTCGGATGCGACCTGAATCTCGCGGGTGGAACTCCGCTACTTTGACCCGGGTTAGAAACCGCACGGACGCCGACTCTTCGGGGATGTTTATGTATGCATCTGTATTGGACCCCCCGGCAGCCATGAGCTTGTGAGTGAGCTCCGCTACCAACTCCTGCATCTCATCTCTTGCTGCAGCACGTTTGTCAGATTCGGCTGGCTCGTCTTCGTCGCGCCCTCCACTAAACATATCGTCGATCCTTCGTTGCCTTTTGTCGGTAGACGCGTCTGCTTTGAACTTCTTCCGCTTGCCGGTAGCGCTGAAGCCAGCTTCAAGGGTGTCTGAGTCAACATCCATCACCTCACCGGCCACGGGACCGCCAATCTGCTCTGCCGCCAGCATTGTGGACAGTGATAACTCAATGAATTTCTTCAGGGTGGTTTGCAGACTTGTCGTGTCCTTGTCGGTCTCTCTGATCTGCTGCCTGAGCTCTGATAATCTCTCTCGCGCGACCTGACCAGGGCTCATGGCAGTCCTAGTCTCAATGCCACTCCTGAGAGACTGAAGGCGACTCTCAAGCGCTTTTGTCAAGGCCTTCTGGTCAGCGAGACTGGCCTTCTCGGCATTCAAACGGTCCTGCGCATCTTGTAGCGAGACCTTTTGGCTAGCCAAGAATCTTCTCGACTCATTTATGGTGGTATTGGTCGTGCGCAGGGCGATAAGAGCTGGCACAACTGAGTCTGGGAAAGGGAGCAGCGGCGCAGAGGTGGCAACTTCTGTGTATGCCTTAGATACTGCGTCCAAATGCTGCACCGTCCCAATTGCGGCTACTTGAGCCTGCTCTATCTTTGCCAAAGCAGCAAGCTTCTCGTTTTCCTGAAGACATGTAAGCGAAGAAAATCAGATGTGTGCGTCGGCAAAAAATGACAAACCTGAGTAAGCGCGCGCTTGAGCTGCTCGATCTTCTTCTGAAGCTCTCTGCGGGAGCGATCTGAAAATGCTGCGTGCAAGTCGTCGCTAGTGACGACTTGCCCGTGTTCCTCCATGTTCTCGCAATTGACCTCTGTCTTCCAAACGACGTAAAGCGGCCCAGGTCGTCAATACAAGGTGCTGACAAGCCTTGTGAAGGCGCGTGAGAAATTCCAACGCGTCTCTCAGTCCACAAGGCGACGACCGGGCAGCAGGGCAAGCAACCCATGCGAGTAGCCGTCGTCTGAACGTCTAAGCCAGGCAATTGTGCTTTGTGATTGGCTCTGTGGAGATTTCGTCGAATAACAGTAAAGTCCCAGGGGTGATTTTGGTGTTGCACAGGTCAAGGAAAAACCGTTTCAAGGAGACGTCTATAGGTCCATTGTATTATTATGCACTTCGCGACTCATCATTTGCGATCCGTGCCGACGGGGGCCCAGACGATCTGGCCACCCCGGGTCGGCTGCCGGTGAGAGAAAGCTTGGCAAGAAGGAAACAGGACAGGATAGGGCCCGCTGGGAGGCTGACGCACGGACCATGCAAGCTGCATTGCATCTGCCGTTGCTGCCAATTTGACTTCACTCAACCTTCTCAAGCTCTGGGGCGTTTTCACCGGGCAAAGCACAGGCAGCAACAACCACATGCGCATCGTCTGAACAACCTGCGCCAGGCATTGCATCTCTGCACGCCGTGTCACTTTTTCTACATTTTACTTCCACTAACACACTGCTCGTAGTCTTGTTCGCGTTTGACTTGGCCGCCATACGCGCGTTTACCCCTTCCGTCGATCAAGCATCTCTACGAACACAACCAGTCTCTTGGACGTTCAACAAGGTATGAACAAACGAACCCTTACCTCCGCGTCTGTGGCACCAGCAATTTTCTTCCTGGCGATCTCTTGGTGGGACGTGCTGCTGTGCGCGCATATCGACCTTACTCCGTCTTGTTTCAGCACTTGCTTCCCTTTCCCTGCTCCTCTACAGCCCAACCCTCCAGCGAGACCTCACTCACTTCGGCTATTTGTCAACCTGCCCACCTCCCGATCAGGGTCTTTTAACACCTTCATCTTCCCTACACTCGATGCGACACACATGTTGGCCCAAGATCCAGACGTCTAACCACACAACAAAGCAGAGACGCAAAGCCATCTTCGCCAAGCAACCCAGCCTGCCAACGCGACCCGTTATTGGGCCCAGAAGGAGGCATATATCAAAGCTGGCGATCGCAACACGGGTAACTGCTTGTTTCTTGTGACGGGGAAAAAGAAAGGTTTGAGCTGTGGTTCTCTGGCATATTGTCTGCCCGTCTGCCTCGCATCTCTCAAGCCTCACCGCACCCACCACCTATCTTCTTCCGAGTTTTTCTGAGCGCAAACGTCAACCATCCAACTCGTCCTTCGTCTTTTCGCCTTCCTTGACTACCTAACTTCTGCACGACCATAACCACCTCCTCGCACTCGACCAGCCCAAGAACTCCATCGTTGCAAGCCCTGCTCATCGAGCAAGCTACACTCCCAACCCATCTGAAGCAGTCATCAGAGGCCTCCCAATACTTCACCTCCCGCAGCGCCAGCTTCCTGCGACATTTCCCTTGGTACCTGCCTCATCGTCACCGACCCCGACCCCGATCTCACTTATCAGTCCGAACTATCAAGCCCATTCCCGACGCTTCGCTGCACCTGCACGTTTTCCTTCGCGAATTCGCCCCACAGGTGTACATAATCAGGAAAAATTCAAGTTCTTTTAAAAACAACTTCTTTGAGAATCACTTGGGTGTTTGCAAATCAAAATGTCGGCTTCCCCCCCAACTCAGTCTGCCAAGCGTCCCCTCGAGGAGACTTCGTCGCCATCTCGAACCGATCAGCCCGACGCCAAGCGACCTGCGCTCGACAAGCTCCTCCGTGGGGACGAAGAGGAGCAGAAGACAGAAACGCTTTCGGAGAACGGGCACACAGAAGCGCCAGAACTACCTGCGGCGCCAGAGCTTCCAAAGGCCGAGACTAAGACTAATGGCGACAATGCGGAATCCAAGGATGAAGCTGCTGATTCTGCTGCGCCCGAAGCAGCAGCTGAGACGAAGCCGGTCGTGGTTACCCACGGAGGGCCAGCCGGCGTGTCTCAGACGGCATCGACAGCGACTCACGATGAAAGTGCATGGATCCACATCAGAGCAGTCATCACCAGCCCTGAGGCTGCCACCATCATCGGCAAGGGCGGCGAAAATGTTTCTAAGATCAGGCAGATGTCGAATGCGAAATGCACCGTGTCTGACTACCAGAAAGGCGCCATTGAGAGAATCCTGACCGTAAGCGGGAGTGTCGATGCGGTAGCAAAGGTATGCTGTGTTCATGACATCCTTCAAGACTAGATTTTTCTAACTCAAGCAGGCTTTTGGTTTGATCATTCGCACCCTTAACAACGAACCCCTCGCTGAGCCCTCCAACCCCCAGTCGAAGACTTATCCACTGAGACTGCTCATGCCGTCCATTCTCATAGGAAGCATCATTGGCAAGGGTGGTGCCCGTATTAAGGAAATTCAGGAAGCCTCAGGTGCTCGGCTGAATGCCTCTGACTCGGTACTGCCACTTTCCACCGAACGATCGCTGGTTGTCATGGGTGTGGCTGATGCTGTCCACATTGCTACTTACTATGTCGCCAGCACGCTTCTGGAGCAGTTGAATGAGCGCTTTGGAGGCCCTGCCGCCTCTGCGTACGCTACTCGAAGCGGTGGACCAGCTGGTGCTATCCCTGGAGGGATGCAAGTGGTTCCGTACATGCCTCAGCCGGCGGGGGGTAATTATGGCAGAACCGAGAACTACGGCAGGAACAATCCCCGCCATGACACTCGTGCCCAACATATGCCACCAGCATACGTTCCTCCTTATGGCGCCCAGCCTCACCCTGCGCAGCCAAATCCAGCAGTGCCCATGCACTATGGTGGTGCTCAGGCTGGTGGTGCGTACGGCCCAGCGGCTCACATGCAACAGCCTCACCATGGCCCACACGCCGGCCCTCATGTCCACGGTGGTCCTCAAGCCCAGCCAATGCCAGGTGGTCCAGGTGGCCCAGGCATGCCAGGAGCGCCATTGACGCAGCAGATCTACATACCAAACGATATGGTTGGTGCAATCATCGGCAAGGGCGGACAGAAGATCAACGAAATCCGGCAAATCAGCGGCAGTGTCATCAAGATCAACGAGCCGCAGGACAACAGCAACGAGCGGCTGGTCACCATCACAGGCACGGAGGAATGCAACCGCATGGCACTGTACATGCTGTACTCGAGACTTGGTGAGTTCTCCCAACCGCCCAGCCCAATCCGGTCGAGGCTCTAACTTCATGCCAGAGAGTGAGAAGCATCGGGTATAGGTTAGGCAAGTTTTGCAAAAGTCTGAGCTTGAGCACACTTATCACAACAAGCATACTTTCACGATTCACTGGCTATTTTGGTGGGAAGGAGTTTAGTTGGGCCCAAAATTTCCCGTGTTTTCTGTTACGGGTATCAAGTGGGAGCATACAGAAGGCCGAGGATTCTAGCACCACATAAATGTTTACTGGGAGGGGCTTCCTTTCTAATGAACGCGCACTCACTTTCAAAGCACTGAATGCCCTCTTCCCTCGTTGCCCTACCCTGACCATGGCACAATTACGTTGTACCTGCATCACATTGCCTCACACTGTATCAAACTTGCCTCTGCCTCTGAACTCCTGACATCTCGTCCCCGTTCCCGTAATTCCTGACCAGCCAGGGTCCCTTCACGACTGTTCAAATTATCGTCTTGCCTGGATACGTACCATCGTTCTCCTTGGACCTTCTTTCAACTGGTCCAGGTCACTTGCCTGGCCACTGTTGAAAGCCTCCTGCACTTACCTCGCACGACGCTACGTCCCCTTGCCGAGTCATGGTCTTGCAGTTTTCCCGACTCTTACCACCAAATACGGGACATCAACTGACGTGATAAATCTTAGGTTCAGGCCCAGCAAATCGGGCATTCTCACCACACATCAATTGCAAACGTCGACAAGACTACAGAATAGGTTTCTGGCCAGCAGCAGAATTGCCTTCGACTTTGACGAACGCCTCATTTGCGTCACTCTAAATCATTATGCAAGCAGTCTTGCTAAACCCGCAAGTATCGTGACATCTGCCCAAAGCTACCATATGGGGTGCGGAACTGACCACCACTTCCAAGAATGGATCATTACCAATATTTCCTTCAGACGACGGTCTGAAATTGAAGCACAAGGACAAATGTCTGTTTCCGAAGTAAGTATGTATATAATACTAGTATTGGCTGGTAAGTATGGCTTGAGAGTCTTCCCCGTCGTTGTGACTAACACAGGTGCTAAAGATTGGGAACAATCAACCTATCACAGGACATATAGAATAAATTATTGTCATAATGTGGATTATATCATTTGGACAATTTGAGTACACTATAAAACAATCCCAATGCGTTAAAGTCTGCCCGCTTCATGTCGTCGGTATCATACATGCTTATACATTGCCCAAACTCCTGAGCTTATGGTACTTTATCCCCCAAGCTTAACATGATTTGATCGTCGAGAAAACGGTTTAGTTTGTAGGTCCCCGAACCCAACTATTTTTTGAGAAAGTATATGTTAATATTGACCTTGGCCGGCAGTGTAATAGAGAGTATGCCTTACTTGTTCCACATTTTGCCAAACATGCCAGGGGTTGGCCTCTGCTCGTGAAGACTTTGTCGTCGTGCTTGGATTCTTGGGTCATTGGGTCTCTTGTTCTCATGCAGGGAGGCGAAAAGGGTACCGGAGCCACGGCGACCAAAGACGGAGGAGGTGGTGGGGGAGCCGACAGAAGACTCGGAAGACACAGAGTCTGAGCGGGTGGTCTTGGTTGTAGCGTCCATATTGGGTAGATTGGGTATTGGAAGATGATGCTGATACTGTGGTTTAATATGATAATTGGTGTGCTGAGGGAAGTGTTGTTATGTAGTAGGATGAGAATTGGAGGACAATCTAAGAAGAGAGAAGGGAGAGAGCGAGCGGGGTATTATACACAAACATGCCACACAACATTGGTCATCAGCATCATCATCCAGGGACACACTGTTCCGTCGAACCATCCTCAGCAGAGAGGATAGACGAACATTGTCAGACTTCACAGCATTGACCAGGAATGACCTCACCAATAGGTTCTTTGTCCGTGCTAGACCTAACTACTTTTAGCGTCGATGCGGAGGAGAAGGACGGGGGTCAAGGATGGATGCGCAAACCACACACGCGCGGCTCGATGGCTCCTATTCTCTATGGCCCTGTCCGTGTTTGAAATCCAAAGTGTATATTGGTTCCCCCGCCGTCCGCAAATGGCGGAGTACATGGGGCTGTTGGCTTCGAGGTATGCTGGCAGATGTACCATTTGTTTCATCTCATCGGGGTACGGCTCCGAGGTCGCGTGTTGCGAGAGGGCACCCTTTGTTCAATGACAGTGACGATATGCTTGTCCCCCAGGAATGCACCAACCCGTTCTCGTCAATGCCGCTGCCTATCACTCACTGGCTGTCCCTTTTGACGTACACATCGGCCCATTGATCAGGTCACTCTCGTTCTTTATCAGGCAGGTACTCTGGGGTTATTCTCGATCTTTAGTCCTGGTCTTATAGCCCAAAATTATGCTCGAATCCAAGAGCGAACGTGTCAGTGATTCCAATCAAGCGCAGTTCATGACTAGCAAGCAAGCAGCTAACTGGTCTCACACATGCGGCTGAAGTCAGTCAAAAGTAAGCCCTCTGCAGTTGGGAAGTATGATCGCGCTAGAAAGTCTCCAGAAACCACAATCGAACTGGCGCCAGTGTCCCAGGTTCAAGGCGTTTGGGCAGGGTGGATCTTCATTGTTAGATCTCTGGTCGCGATCGAGGAGCATCTCGATGACGTTGCGCGCGGGTGTGAGACTAAATGGCAAATTAGCTCCAGGGTCCAGTGGCCGCTACTGGCCCTAATGCAACGGCTCCTTATCCCACAGCGCGGGAGCGCGGGAAGGAAATCTGGGGTAGCCCGCCACACAGCCCTGCCATTTCACCCACATTTGGGGGTCTTTTCTCGCTAGGTAAACTTGTGTTCTTGTCTTCCTGGGGTCATCACCAAAGTCCCTACGGGCTCATGAGACTTGAGTAGGGAATGGCATTCTTATTGACATCAGACCAAAGGTTGATTCAAGTATACCTCAGTGCACATAACTTGGCACAGTACTGTCTTCACTTCAAAACCAAGTTCCCAGCACAGACACCCTGGTCATGCCAACCCCCCCCCCCGCTCTGTCGCCCAAAGCAACCCTGTTCAATCCGTATAAAACGATTGGCCATCTTCTACCCTTCTCTTCTTAACGCGACCCACTGTCGACGGTATGCATCACTCTCACATTGATTGTTTGTTGCTACTGCTGTAGAAATAGGCAAGTTAGCTTGAATGTCTTATTCTCAATCAGACAAGACTTGACAGGACCTGATCAATTTGCACATCCCTTGAGAAGGTCAACAAGTACACTCACACTTGAGTTGTGATGGTGCAGTACGGAAATGCCTCAGCTCGGTGCCTGCAGGGCTGATCAAGTCGCCGAAAGAGAGGCTGGCCCAACTATCAAAGCACGAGGATTTGGCACCGGACTCACGAATTGATATTCTTGTCGAGCGAGATATTGCAGGCGATATTCGAAGTTGGAGGTATTCTCTCGCTGTAGTCGCAGTCTTTGAATATCAACGGTGATTTAAACTCGCTGCTCGTGTCACAGAAACACAATCGAATTCACGGACGCATAGGCTTGTTCAGTCAGAGTTGCCATGTCATAGCACTAGCCTTGTATTTGGTATTGCAATCTGACGCTTGGGCTTTTTGTAGCTGCTGGTCTCGATTCTCCAGACATGGGCGCTTTCTGTAGCTCGGACAACTCTTCGCCTAGACTATCAACTATGCTAGTAGACAATATTATCGATATCTCACTTAAAATAGCTCATCAACAGAGAGTTGGGCCATTTTAAATCAAAATTCAAATGAAAGTGACTGTTATTGGAAAACCAGCAGACCGCGAGGGTGCAGTGTCTGGATTCGCAAATCCACCTTTTGTATATCTTGTTCCTTCCGTTCCTTGAACCCCATTCGCGACGCCGTAGAAATTGGACCAGTCGATCGAGAACGTTCTGATAACATGCCTGAAGCACTCAGATTCAAATTGAGGGTGCGGCTTTGTGGTCGGGATCTACGTTTTCGAGTACAATACTCAATACTGACCCGAGGAACAATATCAAGTCGTCCAAGAAGTCCCGTGGAGATCGAATGCCGCGCTTGTCGCCCTTTGTGTCTGATTCATTCAAGAATGGGAATCTACGCAAACGCAAGTTACCTTTGAAATTAGACATGTGCTGACAGCTTAGGAGAAGTTTCGACGAAAATCCTCAACCATGAGCTCAAGTCAATCTGCAAATGCTGCAGCGGCTGAGGCGACCGCTTCGGCCAACATGGACAGACACCTCGCAGCAGTCAAAGATATCGCCGCGTCGGTCCGGAGTTTCTATGACCGCAAGGAGCCTTACCGAATTTCCCATGGCAGCACCAACAGCACCCGGCCTAAGGGCACCATGCGCGCCGTCGACATCTCAGCGCTTGGATGTGTACTTTCCGTCGATACAGTGAAGAAGACGGTGCTGGTTGAGCCGAACGTGGCCATGGACGGCCTCGTTGAGGCCACACTGCCGCATGGGCTGGTCCCGCCCATCGTCATGGAGTTTCCAGGCATCACAGCGGGGGGCGGGTTTGCAGGCACAGGCGGAGAGAGCTCCAGTTTCCGTCACGGATTCTTTGACGAGACGGTGGCCAGCGTGGAGATGGTGCTGGCTGACGGCGAAATTGTCACGGCAAGCCGTGATGAGCGTCCTGATCTGTTTCGGGCGGCACCTGGAGCGGTTGGCACACTGGGCATTGTCACTATGCTGGAAATCAACCTGATTGCGGCCAAAAAGTACGTGCATACGCGTTATCATCGGACCAACAGCGTCGCAGAAGCGATCAAGCTCGTGCAGCGGGAAACGACCAGGTCCGAAAACGACTATGTAGATGGCATTCTGTTCTCGAAAGATCACGGCGTGGTCGTCACTGGGAAACTGACGGACGAGAAGCCCAAGAGTGTGAAGCCGCAGACCTTCAGCGGCGCCTGGGACCCCTGGTTCTACCTGCATGTCGAAGAACGAACGTCTACATCCAAGGACGGCGCGTCCAAGCCTGAGGAAGATTACGTCCCTCTAGCCGAGTATCTGTTCCGATACGATCGAGGTGCATTTTGGGTTGGTCGGTTCCTTTGCATGTATTGGCTGATGCCGTTCAACAGTTTCAGTCGCTGGCTCCTCGATGACCTCCTGCACACGCGGATGATGTACCGAGGGCGTGATACTGGGCCGGAGAATACATTTACCATCCAGGACATTGCCATGCCGTTCGAAACCGCAGAGATATTTGTCAATTATTTGGACGACAACCATCCGATCTGGCCCCTGTGGCTCTGCCCCATGAAGCGCCGTGGGCCGCCGACCTTCCATCCCTTCATCAGCCCGCCTGACTCAGCAACCACGATGTCGTCTATCTCTGGTGACAACAGAAACGGACCCACCGAAGCTGAAGCAGCAGAGGACGAGGACGGGATGATGCTCAACGTCGGCGTGTGGGGCCACGAAGGCACCTTGTACCCGCCAGCCTTTGTGGAGAAGAATCGAGCGATTGAGGACAAGGTGCGCGAGCTGGGCGGGATGAAGTGGTTATATGCACATGTGTATCAGCCCGAAGACGAGTTCTGGGCGGCCTACGGAGGGCGCGAGTGGTACGATGCACTGCGGGCCAAGTACAAGGCATCAATGCTGCCGAGCGTCTATGAAAAGGTGCATGTCAAATGGGAGGACGTGGCCGCAGCGATTGCGGCCAAGCAACAGACGCAGAGTCGGTTTGCGTGGCTCAAGGGTTACTGGCCGATTGGAGGGTTCTGGAGTGCATGTGTCTCGTATGCAAGTAAAGACCATGTGTTGCATCGAACGGCGACGTGGAAGTGGAAAGGGGACGAGGACACGAAGTGAGGTCGAGGTTCCAGAACTGGTTCTTGGGAGGCGCCGCTTCCGGATAGTAGATTTAGTCCGATATTTTGACAGTCCGTACATCCTCTTCTGGCAAACGGCCACATAGCCTTACCAGTACCGAACTGCACCAACAGTCAGAAATGAGATTGGTGTTTATGCGTCTCGTGCCGGGCAAGCATTGGCCAACTGATTGTCCGCTGTCAGCTCAGGGGCGGGAACCTTTGGTTTCAGGTGAGAACACAACTTCAGAGTACCAGCACAACAACGCTGCTTCAGGTTTGCCTGGCACAACATAAACATACCTACTTAGGTACCCAGGTAAACAATCAACATCAGGTGGCCAACCAACAGTCATCCATCACCACTCATCGCTCGTATTTTTTTTTTCCATCGCTGCCTACGATCCTTTTGCGGCGGTGGCTGTTGGTCTGGCAAATGATGGAGAATTGCGTCCGATGATGGGGAGGATCGAAACCTGGCAACCTGGGCAGTGCCGCAGACATATTATTGCTGGCGCAATGGATGGTTTTTCATGCCGCGCCCATGTTTTTCCCAGCCTTAGCCGGAATTACTCTTCATCAATTGTTAACCGGCCTGACACTGGTCAGACGGGGCAACCTTGTTGATATATTAGAGCCGCACATCTATATTCGTTGCCAAGTTCATGAGGCTCTCAAGTGATACTCACGCACTTCTTCATATATATGAAGTGCACGACTTGAAGTATCAGCTGTTTTCTTGTGCTATCTTCGGCTGTTGAGTTTCGAGTTGTTGTTTGATACTTCTGCCATTCAGCTTCACATTCTCTCATATATTTTTAATCCTTCTCTATTCGAATTTCTTGTTTTTTTTTTATTGTTTTCTTTCACCCACTGACCGCTGTCTCACCACTTGCATCTCAGGGGTTGGCCTGTATTTCGAACCTTTCAAGATGCAACTCAAAGACATACAATCACCCATCCCTCTCGCCAAACCTCAGATGCACTCCCGCAAGTGCCATCATACATACAGTGCTACACGCCAGCTGCCTCGCGCGCTGTGGATCCGATCCCTGCGCTTCGGTGACGCGGATTTCAATCAAACTCTCGACCTCAGCAAGGAGTGTACGCTGTTCTATGAGATCATTCTCTACTACGATCACAACAGAGCCTGCACAATCTTCAGGACACCCGAAGACTTCCGAATGTTAAAGTCGGGGATTGGGAAACTGTCACGCACGCAAGGCACCAGCTGTGATGGGCCGATTACTACCTGGGACCAGCCAGTAGTGGAGGATGTCGAGGTTCTGCAGCAGTATCTGTGCGAGGTCATCAGCAAGAGGGCCAAAAGTTGTGCTCTTGAGTATTTCTTGAGAAGGAGGCTGGAAGATTGTGGTGGAGGATGAGCAGTCGCGTGCTTGGATGCCTCTCCTTCATGGCTCTCGCGCATGATGACGGAACTAGACCGGCTTGGAATGCTGGTAGTCCACGATGATGCTGGACATTGCGCCCTGCGCCTGTAAGTGTGCTTTCTGATTCATTCCATTTTCGAACTTCCTTCGTACACAGCATGCTTACGTTTTCACGCAGAACATGTGTTTGCTGGAACGAATCTTCATACCCTGGATGGCATAGGCGTTTTTATTTTACTTTGTTTGTATTTGGAGTTCGGAAAGCGTCTTGTATATTCCCGCCTGGGGCAAAGATCATCCAGGCCTGGTCAACTGCTTGTTGGTCGCCAGCGATTTGGGCTGTGCGCGTGTGTATCTCGAGACAACCCACTGGCGGTCTACATAGCATTGTAAATTAATTACTAATGAAACCAAATTGGCCTCCTCCACAAGCTAGGAAAATGTTCAGGCGACTCTTAAGTTGGCGTGGTACATACTAGCGCTACAATATCATCCTCTCAAAGCTGGAATTTAGTTGCCAACCAGCACTTGCCGCTTGGGTACCACCCAAAAATAACCCGGGCCTCGTAAGACCCTCATCAGCCTCTGGCAGCGAGGTCAATATTCATGAGCAGAGGGGGAAATTCGCATACATAGCCAGCTTTTGCCACTTTTCGCCTGTGTTTCACCGCCAGCCACTCGTCGCTAGTTTGCTCTCTCAGATTGACCGTCATGCGCAAAAACGGCACCTCTTCCGACAATGGATCAGGCGCGAGGACTGGAAAGCGACCGCCAAAAAAAAAAAAAAAAGAAAAAAAAAAAAACGTGGATCGTTTTTCTGCTGCCCGGGAGCCTGAAGGGCGTCTTCATGTCTGGAGGAATGGTGACGGCTCTCTGGTGTGAGTGCTATGCGATAGTGTGTTCGATCTTTTGACTGATCCACGGCAAGGATGCCGGAGAAAATGTACGCGTACCACCGCGCGAGGTCGTTTGGACAAGGCCACCATCGCATCGGACTCGTTACAGCAAGTCTCCGTGGGCTCAAATATATGACCTTATGACAATTGCGCTGTAAGATTGATATGGTGTTCATAATCTCGCTCATAGCATGCCGTCACAGTTCCCTGGTGTGACATGTATTGCGATGCTAGTAAGTATTCCTAGAAATCTGAAAAGTTATGGGATGATGCAACCGATCATGGTGAGGAATTATTCAGAATCCGAGGGTAAGAGTCCTCCTGAGGGAGCGGGCGAGCTGAATAGTCATAGAGCCGTTGTTCTCTATGGCGCGGAACACATGTTTTTTTTTTTTTTTTTTTTTTTTTTTCATTGTGGCTGCCCTGCCCCGTTGGAAGGATTGTTGTGGTCAAGGCTGTTGAGAGTATCGCTAGGGCCGCCTCGCTGTTCACAAGTCACTCAATTCTCGGATTCCAAGCTGTGAACAGAGCTCCTGATTACTGGGTAAAGCGTATGTGATGGGGGGGGGGGCATCCCTCAGTTATGCATTCCCACCGCCCTCTCTGCCTCCAACTCCAACATTTTCCTCCGCAAGCCTCTTGCCTGGTATCCGACATAGATCACGAGAGCGACGCCCACAATAAAGCCCAGTCCCATAAGAAGAACGTTGACAGGTATTGGGTTGCCTCTGAACGTCTGATGTAGCAGGTAATCAAGCCCCGACTGTGAGAAGTTGAACAGCCCTGACAGACAGATGATTGTGCCGTAAACAGTGCCAAAAGTCTTGAAGCCAAAGACTTTGGCGGTGTAGTCGGAGACTGCTGTGTAATAGAAAGGCCGATACAGGACGAACAGACAGATGTTAGCATAGGCCGCCCACATTTCCGGGATGATGCCAAGCACGCCGATGCTGGTGGCGACGGTGACGAGTGTAAAGAGCACGGTGAGTGTGGATGTGTGGTCGAGGAGATGGCCAATAAAAGGGATGGAAAGAATGCCGCCGATGGGCAGCGCGAGGTCAAAGAAGTTGTTGACCTGCACGGCCCGGTCACGGGAGCCGAGAAGAGCTTCGTACTGCGGGCGAATTGTAGCCACAAAGTAGTTGATGCGGGTCATTTGGATGACTGTGACTACGGTCAGTCATGGACGCGCCACATGTTCAGTAGTGCTTTGCACTTACCAGTAAAGAGACAGATCAGGATGAACCAAGCCGACCGGATCTGCTCCCAAGCTGTATTGGTGTGCATGACGCCGTACACTCCAGACTTCTTGTTCTTCTGCTCCTCTTTCTTCGCCTGCTCGTCCGCTTTCCTGGAGCCAAGCAGGTCCTCCAAGTCCGCTTCCACAGCCTCGCGGTGCTCTCTGCGCTCCTGCTCAAGGAGCGCTGTATTCTCATCGACCTGGTCATCCAACTCATGACGCTCAAGTGGCTGGTCAACGTCTTCGATCATCTCACCGACCGTTTTGTACGACTGCTTTGGTAGGACAAATATCTGTAATAGGACGATAATCACTGGCACGACTAAATAAGCATGAAAAAACTTTCGGTGCCCAAAGGATCCTCCTGTGTTCTCGAAGATGATGCGATACACCAAAAACAGCGCACTAGAAGCATCAAAGGCCCCTGTCAACAACGCCAGAATAAGTCCCGAGTGCTTGGGAAAGGCGTTTGAGAGCTGGAACGACGAGATGTACGTAAATGGCCCACCGAGGGCCAGGAACAGATATCCAAACAGCAGCCCGTCAAAGGGGAGAGCCCTCTCATAAGCCATGAGCAGGGACCCCACGATCAAGGAGATTGCCCCCAGAATGCCGCAGACGCGAGGGCCAAAGTGATCCAAAATGGTGCCTACGGGAAGAGCGGCCACGTTGGTCGAGACAGCCGCGACGGTGAACATGAGGTTGAGATGAATCTCGACGCATGTATCCACATCATCACTGAGGCCTGCAGCGGCAGCGGCGGCGGCGTCGGACGACCCGCCGCAAACATCTTGGTAGGCGCCCTCCTTCTTTAGAACGGGCTTCAGAGCTGCGTAACCGAACACAATGCCAGCGGCGAAGAGACAGTAGATGACGGCGACGAAGACCTGTACTAGAGACGGTGTAAGATGATTGGGTGGTTCTTGGCGAGGGGTTGGTCACCGGGGGGGGGGGACCCCACGATCAAGGAGATTGCCCCCAGAATGCCGCAGACGCGAGGGCCAAAGTGATCCAAAATGGTGCCTACG